>JAVKLA010000028.1:1639107-1653848 GCA_034782735.1 Sagittarius serpentarius
CCAAGGAGAGAGACAAAAGAGCTCAAAGAAAATTACAATGTCATTTCAAGTCAAGGGTCAATAAAGAAATTCTGATCCTAAGTGTATAAGACAAACAAGTGCCACAGTCACTCTGTAGATCCTCAGCAGTACTCTGTGTGGTAGTGACCATGTGTAAGCTGAGGACTGTGAAAAATAGGTGATGGCTGGAATCAGTTCACCAAACTTCAGACATTAACAATGAGGATGTCTACATATCAGCAAGGTGTCTACATTCCTACAGTTGTCATTAAGGTTTAGGGTATGATTCACACTCTATGGGTGTCTTCTTTAGAATGAAATAGATAGTCCCCTAGATGCCACCAACTGTGCCGATCGCGGAGTTTTATGGCAGCTTACCCACCTAGGGCAGGTGTAGATTGCTGTGCTGAGTGCATCATCACTCAGGCAAGACGAGTCCCACCTCTGTGTGCTCTGGGAGCTACACGCAACTCAAAATTAGAGTTTATCACGACCAGACAGAGGGTGTTTGTCCTGTCATACCTGTCAGTAGCTTTGCACCGCAGGATTGTATAAGAAACCATTAAAAAGATTGCTTGTGTTGCAAGGAAGGGAGTGGGAAGACTTCACCAAAAAGATCCGGTTTATACTTTGATATTAATGGCACCTTGCTTGAGCTTGTCTAACCCCACCTGGGCGGCCTCGCTGTACTCAGGTCCACAAGACTGACGTACTGCCTTCCTACCCCCCAGAACTTGGGTCTGTCCAAGCTGCGGTCGCCTGCGGAACAGATTGGGCCAGCAGAAGCAGACATCTGATCCCACGCGTGTCTCACGGCTGTAAATCCTGTCTTCGTGCCCAGCACCTCTAACTGAGGGTGGTTAGGGGGAAAGGAGAGCAAAGGACTCGCTCTGCTGTAATGCAAGCCTTTGCCTGCACGCTGTGATTATGTTTGACCTGCAAACCCTAAATCATTTCGATCTCCCATACTTGAAGAGACTGTCTCTTTCCCTGTAAGATATAATCACCTCTGTAATGGACTCAGGATGATGGAGTTCATTGCACCCATGCATTTCCTACAGTCTCAAGCAACTTATACTTTTTTTTTTTTTTAAGCCTGCTGTGAACACCTCTATTTTTAGGGTTTTCAAAAAGAAAAAAAGAAAAAAAAAGGAAGAAGACAGACAAGGGTTGGAATGAGGACAAGAGATTCACTTGTTCAAACACACACTGGTCAAATTTCTCCTTCACCTGAAACACACAGCTGGTTTTTGTTTGTTGGTTTTTTTTTTTCCCCTGAAGGTTTGCACCTATACTCCTCCAATTGCTCCTCCTGGTTTTATAGAAATGGGCGTGGAATAAAACCCCAAAGTAAATCCTCACAGCTGTTGGCTGCATTTCTAGGTGTATGTTAACATAAGAAACAAGATCCTAGGACATGTAAGCCTGCTGTCCCCAGGCAAAACAGAAAGGTATTCTCTCCCAGGCAGCCACTGGTAGCTAAAAACCCAAAAAAGCAAGTACTCTGCTGGCATCTAGTGCAGAAGCGAAAGAGTCCAACGGCGAGACCAATGGACAGGCTTAAACGTGCCCCATTTACCATCACCTGGTACGGTATTTGGAGTGCTGCTGGTAGCAACAGACTTGTCAGAAAGTTGACATCATTACAAACGTTATATTTATGTTGCGAAAAACCTGTTCAAAGCTCCTGTGATGAGTGATGCTCTGCTTGCAGCCTAGAAGCCGCAGACGAGGCAGGAGGGACGGCGAGGCTCCCCTCTCCTCTTGCGCGGGTCCTGCCGGTAATAGCAGCCTCACTAAGGGGCTACCGCGGCTGAGGGTACCTTCTGAGGGAAAGGGTTAGCGGAGATGCACGGTGGGATGGGGTCAGAAGAGCTCAGCTCCGCGGAGCCGGCTGTAATGCCAGTGAGGTCTCTGCTCCCAGCACCTGCCCCGAGAGCAAGAGGCATCCTTTGGGACATGGGTGGCTACAGGAGGGGAGCATAGCTAGTCCCCCTCACACAGCTTCACTGAAAAGAGAGGGCCTAATTAGTGGGCTTGTAATTTGGAGCTGGGTTTGGGGCTCTGGCTTTCCAGTTCCTTTCCCTTCATCCAGTAAAAGGCTGTGTACCTAAACTTATCATCTATTGTGTCATCACCTGGGAGTGAAGAAACACAGTTTAACAAATCTGGTTTCATTTTCCAGGTTTCTGGCTTTGGTCTCTAGTCAGTGTTTGAATAAGACCCTTGGAAATCGAGCCAGCTCTTGTTATCGCCTATCAAGGCCCGGCAGAAGATTTACACGTACAGCTACTTTCATTGTCATCAGCGGAAAACTAGTCTCAACGATTTTGTTCTTCACCATTTACCCAGCGCTGTACTCTGGAGTTCGTGGCTGGCTTTGCCTGGAGCATTAAAAGAAATCTCCAGGAATTCTCCAATTTGGTTAGTAGTGAGCCATATCCCCGCTCTTTCCCATGCTTTCGCACCGTGCGTCTAAGAAGAAAGGCTCCGAAGCCTCTCCTGTGTGGGAGTGACCTTATCTGATTCATCTGGTGCGGCGCTGGCAGGCACGGCTGTGTTCCCTGCCCCGAGCAGAGCGCCCGCCGTTCCTCACAGGGCACCGGGACCCAGGCCGGGGCAACTGCTGCTTCTTTGCTATTAATCTTTGCGTCTCTCGCCATGCTCCCACTCCCCCGTGCTTTTATTTGCTGCTAAAAAATAATCTGCCATCATCTCTCCCCTTCAGCCATCCCCACCTTGCATCCACCCCCGTTCCTGACTTTCCACTCCCTCTCTGCTCTCCCATCTTTCGGTCCTTTTCATCCCGTCTCTGTAAGTTACTTGAAGCTGCCGGTGTCAACTGGTTTCTGGTTGTCCCTTTCAACGTCCCTCTGAGTGTCCCGTTTTCCTTTTGGGTAGGCTAGGGTCAGCTCTCAGAGCATACAAATCCTTTTCTCCCTAAAATCAAAAGTATGGCTCTGACCGCAGGGACAGAAGGATGACCTGCAAGAAAAAAGTGTTTTCAATAGTTATGTTGCTAAGCTGCTTGTTGGCATGTAGAACGGGGTGACCCAACAGCTTCTGGGTTACTCATGCCTGGTTTGGAATAATTTTTTGCCTAAAATAAATTGTAAATGGTTAGTCTCACATTTCCTATTTTTGCTGAAAGAGCTTGTGGAATTTCAGAGGGTGTGTTTCGTGAACTTTATAGAAAAAGGGTGGAGTACAACTTTAATTATGCCAAAGCAATAACAGGAAAACTATTTTAATATTGTGGATGGCATCCAAAGAGGCGTATTAAAATTACCTAACACTGTCCAGGTGTTTCTAGGTTATTCAGTAGCTCGTCACTTTGTTAAAAAACACGTCTATCGGAATTTCAGTACAAGGCACACGATTCCAAATATTACAAATAGTAATGAATATCAATAGCAAGATATAGGGGAAATAATAGATTTTGGAGCAATGTCTCAAAACCAGATACCCAAGATCAGAGGCAGCATCATTGTTGCATTGAACACTATAAATAGAGACATGAGCAAGGCAATAGAATTAAGATTACATGGCTAATTGCATGTATTAAGAGCTTATTTCCATATCTAAAAACTTGAACATCTCTTTTTTGCATGACTTAAGAATAGGTCTATTATTTTTTCTTCTCAGATATTTTGTTGTCTTCTCTAAAAATACAAAAATTTGGAATCCAGAAATGACTAAAAAGCACTTTTCCCTTCAGTTATCCACCATTCAGACTATTACCTTCAAGGATGAATTCATTCCACACATGTAGTCATTGAAAGCTGAATTTTGTATGTAGAATTTTCCCCATAAAGTGTTGATTTAAAAATACATATATTTGGTCTGTTTTGCACCAGGGCACAAGTGCTTTTTGCTTTTTCTGGTGGGTTTTTTTTGTTTGTTTTTTTTTTTTTTTTGCTTTTCTTGGTATGAGTTGTCTCCTTAAACAAAACTCATCTAATGCTCATTTTTTTATTTCAGGAACTTTCTGGGATTAATCAGCTGGAAGGGGGTCATTTGGTTTGCTCGGAATAGAGGCTGTGTTTGCACTAAGGTATAAATGCAATTTTGTTCTTCAGTACAAGTAAGTTGCCTTGGACAAAAAGCTTCACCTTGTGCCAGTAGAATTTACCCCACGTTTCAGAAGAGGCAACTTTCATGAGTAGAAATCTGGCTTCTCCTCTGTGAACTCCCAGTGTGCACTTGAACGGTTTGATTTGGCTGAGATTTTCCAAGAGATCCTTTTTAAAGCCAAGAGGACCCCAAAATTTCCTCTTACATATGATCCCAAATTGGCTATACATCTTCTAGATGAACATTTAGGGTTTTTTTTCCTAACTTGAAGAAGGGAAAATGTTTGCTACTGTCACTGATCAATCAACAGTTCTGGCAAAAATTACTATACTAAATCAGTGATTTAAACTCCAAAATTTTAAACAGAGTGCCAGGAAAAAATAAAGCCTTCTTCCTGTGTTTGCTCGACTTTAAAATTCCTGCTTTGCAAACATGTCTACGCATTGCTAAGCTTGGACTGGATCCAGGCAGCGTTGGACTGTATCCCACAAAGCAATACAGACACCCAAGTACAACATCAAAGCAGCAAGTTTAGGGGAAGTAAATATAAGAGCTTCTAATTATATTACAAAGTAATTACCACACATAAATCAGTTCAGAGCAATCAAGGTACTTTATTAAATACATTTGCAAAGAGCACCTGTTCTTACCCTTTTTCTAAAGCGAAATACTGAACTTTGGCCTAGAAGCAAGAAATTACATTTCAGTGCAATCCTGCAAATTGTTGAGTCTGTGCGGGCAGTGAGCGTACCTACCCTACAGTCCCTGCCAGTTTAACAAAACCAGTTTCTAAGAGTCCCTGGGCATGCACACGCCGGAGTAAAGAGATAACGGAGGATCTCGGGAGAAAGGGGCCAGGCAGGGAAGGGGCCAGCCCACCCTGTGTCTCCTGCCCAGCGCTGCCCAGGGCAGGCACACGCGGGCAGCGTCCATTACGATGAGACGCCGTGGTGCGGAAGAAAAAGGTGGTCTCCCCCTGCCCACCCGGACGACAGTTAAAACTTTTACGAGGGCTGTTTGTGCCGAAGCAGCCGTGACAACGAGCAGTGAACTCCCGAGCTTGCTCTTCCACAGCTCGTTTGTGAACTAGCGCGTTTCACACTGGAGGTTTCAGCAAGGAGAAAGCAGGAGCTTAAGCAGGAAACTTCAAGGCCTTATCAGATTTGCTTTTCAGGGCTGGCGTGAGCACCTCCAGTCCTGACTATTTCCAGCGTACTGCTTCCTTCTGGTCTGAAACAAATGGACCCCCGTTGCCTGACAGACCCACAATGAGATCTGAGAGAGCTGACAAGTTACGGGCCACGAGGCAAAAAGCTTAGGGCCACCTTATTCAGTCCTTCATGAGGTTCCTCTCTAAGGTGCTTTGATTTTCCGCTTTTTTCCCGGGAAGCTACAGAGACGATGGCCCGTCCGTACTGGGCACAGCAGCCACCATAGGGCAGGCTCCTTCCAGCGCCCTGTCCTGAGCTGCAGCCCAGACCGCAGGCCAAGCTCATCTGTTCATTACAGCCTGTTCTCCTGGTTCAGGAGGAAAAACCACCCCACTCCTGAAACCCTTCCCCAGCAAGCTGGGATCAAATCCCCAGTCACCTGCCTCTCTTCAAAGAGACCAACAGCCCGCACCACAACTTATTAGCTTCCCCAGATCTGCCGGCTTGCTTGTAGGTTTGCTTGGGGAGCCGAGATCCATGTTTATGGAGTGAAATCACCGCTTGCTTCTGCCAAGCCAGGCCCCAGTGGGTTTCTTTTCCTCCTTGTGCAAACCTTCCTGTAAGCCCAGATACAAACGACGAACCAGTTCTCCAGGGTGTGGATGATCTTCTAGCTTGTTATCTGGATAAAGACGGAGAGGGGGAAAAAGGGAAATTAAGCATCTTCTCCGCAGAAGGAATTCATAGTGTGTCATCTCTACCATCACATACTCTTCTTTCTCATGAGAGGGTGATAGACTGACATTAATGGGATAGCATGTGTCTGAATGTCCATACAAAAAATAAAACTTGGATATAAAAGAGATAGAAATAACGCTGTGGGAGGAAGTCTTGGATAGGCTGATCCCGAAAGGAGGACCCAGGATTTTCTATCCAAGACATATGCCCTCAGTGTGGCCTTGAAGATTTGACATAAATACACGAGGTCAGAGATCCATGTTCAAGCTATTGCTCCACCATGGTCATTCGTGCGGAGACTGCCGTACCCCCTTGGCTACTTCTTACCCTCTGTCTTCTCTGGGAGATCCTGCCTTTGTACGGCCACTTGTGTTTTCATGTGAGCAGCAACCAGAAGCCCTTTTCCCCTCGTTCCAGCCAGACACCAGTATAGTATTAGCTATTCCAACACTCCCTCTCTGGTTTTAAGCAGAAATTGGTGCCTGCTGCTGATCTCTTCCCCTGCAATTTCTTCAAAAGTGGCACCAAAACAGAATTTTGATCACATGGATTTTTCTAATGATATGTAGTTATCCTAAAAACGATCACTGCCAGCTAATTTCCGTTCCTCAGAGTTAAAAACCCATGGTTTAACTGAGCACAGCCATTTCTGTATATTATGCAACAATCGTGATAAGTTCTTTCCTGTGAAAAAAAGACATAAATCCCAATATTTTCAAACTTAAAGCTCTGAGAGCTAAATGAATTGCCAGGGACAACTACACATTATGTGAGCTGAGAGCAAAGAGCAAGCGTGGCATGACTCAGAAGAACAGCAATGAAACTGCACATTCCTCGGCGAACTTGTGCATTATGCAAATAGAAAGTCAGAAATTAAACAACAGACTCCTGCCTTGGCATTTGTAATTAAGGCTCTTCATTACCGTGCAAGATGCTTTTATAATACAGGTTTGTTAAAAGGCCTGTTTTATGTTTTCTGCTTTGATGGGCTAAAAAGGTTTTGCGGAGTTTGGGAAACAACTGGTTTACCTAAGTGCAAACTAGATTCTGCATGTTTCACCTGGGTAGAGCCCAGAGTAATTTTTGATGTGTTTACGTTCATCTTTCAGGCAGCTGAACTCCTGGCAGTCATGTTGCTTACTCCTGGAAACCTCTCAGAGAATCTGCAGACTTCAAAGGCTGTTAGGAATTCTTCATGTTCTTTAGATACGGTATCTTTTTGAGGAACTCTTCTTTCTGCGATCTGCCAACAGCAGCTGAAAGCCAACAATTATAACCTCCTTGTCACACTTGTAGCCTTTTCTCTTGTACTAAATGGCTCTCCATTTAGCTTAAATACAAATTTTACAAAGATTTTTTTTTCCTGAATTTGTTTTTTTCTGAAAATAAGAAATATATGGGTTTTTCCAGCTTGCTGTCTCCAGATTTAAAAAAAAAAAAAAAAGATGACTGAGATGCTGAAGAAGAAACCAAGCTCAAGCCAAGCTCGGAAAAGCCAAGCCAAGCCAGCACAGCTCCCAGTCCCACAACGCACCCCACTTTCCCAAGGCCCCACTCACTTTATCCCCTGGGCTCCAGGAGGAACTTTGATTTGTCCATGGAGCACAACAGTAAATACATATGGCAATTTTGTAAGTACAATGGATTTAGGATGGACATCCAGGTGAGTGAAAAATGTGCATCTTTCAGCTTCCAACTTCCATTAAAATATGGTCATATTAAGTAACTGAAAATGAGTAGGTAAAGTATCCTATTGAGTGTCTGTGATTACATGTGATACTAAAGTGTAGGACATTAGTAAATCCCTTTGAGAAATTAACAGAGATTAATATAGCAACTGGAATATAGCAGGCAGGGGAAGTGCGATGGAAAAATGGAAAAGTCACTGAACTGTAATTACATTTCAGTAAATGGTTTGTTGCCCTGCATATTATAAACATGGGTTTTCAAAACCAGAAAGAGGTCTTTAATGTCTTTCTTCTCATGTGCCTTTTGGTGACAACCTAAATTCAACCCTTTTTTGGTCGTGCTGGCTGATCTGGAATTGATCCTACATCCAAAATCTAGAAGCCAATCCAAAGTACAGTGCAGGTCCAAGAACATTTCAGGTATAATCATGAAAGATATAGTAACATAAATACATCGAAGTATTTAACATAAGCATACGTTTTCAAAACCCCATTGTGGTCTGCGGTGAGAGAATCTAAAGCAGAAAACCAAGCCCAAGCTCGCTTTGCCGTACTGATTTCCAGTTCAGCTACATTCACAGATCCCCATTGCTCAGACAAACTAGAGCGCTCCGGGTCCCCTCTCTCTTGACCTGCTTGGATCTTCCTCCTGTCAGTGCAAGATAAAGGCTGCTGGTGGGAACACCTCAATTCACACAGGCGTGCTGCTCAGCAGGACTGTGCTGTCATGCTGCCAGACCAGATCCGATCCTTTTTGGCCAGGCTCCCACAACAGGCTCCTGGCGTGAGACCATTTGGTCCGTCAGTGCCGGAGGGCTCCCGCTCCTCGTCCCTGCCCCCTGCCTCCTTCCTGGTGGGCAGCTAAAGCCTCTCTCTTTCCTCTTGGCTTTGGACTGCTTGATACTGCCGACAGGACATTCTAGCAGGTAGCACTTCAGACAGAATTGCCTAGATTTGAACCAAAAATTCACTGAATGTCATTGGGGTGACAGTGACCCCTCATCAATAAGGCAAGGTTAGAATCTCCTGGCACGTTCTTCCCATCTCACCCGGCACAGAGGGACAAGGGCCAGTCCCTGGGGCAGGAGCTGGGACTGCTCCCCGCTGGGGCTCAAGGAGGGCAGCACTTTCTGCAGCGGACTGGAGGCAGAGACCATCCGCCGCTGCTGGCACGTCACCCAGGCCCTCCTGGGGGAAGCGCTAAGCCCCCAGACCTTTCTTTCTCCCCAACCACCTCCAGTCCCAGCTGAGCCCAGGCAATGACCGACCCAGCTCAAGGGGCTCTAGCAGTCGTGGGATGTGATTTGGGGGTTGTTCAGGTGAAGATACAGGAAGATACGGCAGCCTGAGGCAGGACAGCAGAGCGGCAGCCCCTGGCGACTCGCTCGTTCAGCTGCCACCGGTGCTGGCAAGGCGCCGGGCAGCTGTGCAGGGTGCTGCTTCAGATGCTGAAGGCTTCAGACGCACGGAAATGCCCTGGGGCCCCTCAGGCAACAGGTTTAATCAGGTGGCGGCAGCAGTCGAGGCAATAGGTTTCCCAACATCGGCAGATGCTCGTTTCATGGCCCATCACATTGCCAGATGGCCCCAGCCGGGTGCGTACCATGGTCCCCGCCTGGCTGGCCCACTGCAGGCCCCAGAGATGCTCAGTCTCCCCTGCCACCCTCTTCTCAAAGTCTGTAAGCCACCTCCTGGGGCCGGAGCAGAGGAACCCTCTTGTGACACCCAGAGGGAGCTCTGTCACCTCTCTGGATCTGTCCATGCTCCCGCTCCAGGTCCCTGTTCCCGTGAGGCTCTCTCACTGCACGTTCCATAATCTTCCTGGGGACTGAGATCAGGCTGAGTGACCTGTAGTTCCCCGGACTCTCCCTCTTTGCCTCGAAGACGGCTGCGACACTTGCCTTTTTCCTGTTTTCAAGGACCCCCCTTATTACTGGTCCTTGACTTCTTCTGCTCTCTCTCCCAGCCCCTCTCCTCTCAGTCACCTGTACACACACCCCTCCCGGCTCGCCGCACTCATCTCGGCCATGCTCTTCGCCATAATCCTCTCCACCATGCTTTGCGTCCGTACAGCCCCTGGCTGTTCTTCCCGCACTCCTGCGCGGCAGGGCCCCGCTGCAGAGGAGACACTCTATTTGCCCGGCTTCAGCTTACCCCCGTCGGGAGTGAGATTGAGGGAGGAAAAGGGAGTTGTCCATGAGCCTTTGCTTTCCTTGAAGCTACTGTGAGGTTCAGGCCTCCCGGAGAACTCCGTGACGTTTACCGTATAAAATTCTCCCCTGCCCTTCCGCAGAAGCAGGATCAGGAACTGGCTCAGGGGAACCAGGAGTGTGTTAAGGAAAGCAGAGATAATGCCTCCCCTCAAGAGGCTATAAGTAGTTTGAAGACCCCTGCTTTCCTTTCTGGTAGAAGATCAGTGAGAGAAGAGGAGAAAGGAGGGAGGGAACCAAACCTGAGGATCCAGGGAAAAACAAGAGAGAAGGAGACCCCCGATCGCCACCCTGAATATAAAAGTCCTGACTGGAAAATTTGGTACGGGTTTCTGACGGTCATTTGTGTTTGCAGGGCTCAGCTGATAATGAATCAGAAAATACAGGCTCTCAGGAGACTCTTCCTTCTGAAGTAGGGATAAACTGGACGCTCACTTCTAAAGCAGGGACTTTCCCAGATGTTCTCCTTTGAAAAGGACGGATTCCAAACAGGCTTGTTCTCAGGGGGGAACGGGGACGCTGAGCTGAGCTGCTCAGACACTCTTCAGACCCTCTGAGGACAAGGCCATGAGAAAGAAATACCATGCACTGCCATTTCTGTGTGTATCGTCATCCTTGTGAGATGACTCTTTCTTCAGCACCTTTAACCAGGCCGAGGCCCTGGCAGAGGCCCATCTGACATCATGACTGCATTAAAAAATGAGTATAACAAAAAGGTTAATTGATTCAGAAAGAAGAGTCAAGAAAGTGTGGATTTTGAGCAGTAAATGCGTTTGATTTTCCATGTTAGTCATCCAGCTGCGAATCTACTTCGCTGAGCCAAGCGTTTTGCTCTCCCCTTTAGATCTCCTCAAAAGCATTAAGTGGTTTCTTCACTGTATTCGCTGACCCTACATTGAAGGCAGTACACACAGCAAATACCTTATTGCCATAGGGGAACATGCAAAAGCTGGGTTTCCTGCCCCAAATTCTCAGTGTGCAAGCTACAGTGAAGTGAATGTTACTACAGAAATCAGACAACCTCACAAAACAGAGGTCATCGACTCTGATCAGCCTGTAATGACTCTGACCTTCGGACCACCGCTCACTTTTCTCTGGCCATCCTTTTTCCTGTTGCTGCAAATGTTTGAGAAAAAGTAATGACGAGTCATCAGAAATGTAAGTCCCTCTGTATTTCCCTCCTCGTCAGCGCTGGAGAAGCAGAGGCAGTAACGCAAGTGCTGATACAGAAAGTATCTGTAGTGACTATGTGGATCATTCTCCGCAATAGAGACATTTTCTTTTTGGCAGCGCTCACAGTTTTAAATGAAGTAGAACTGAACCTTGCCCTGAGGAGTTCAATTTGATGTGGTTGGCAGTCATAACCTCCAATAACACCTGGAAGGTCAAGAAAAAGGTTTCTGGCCAAATAAGATTGCTCCTGCTGAACTCTGACGATAATCTCTAACTGCTGTCATCCGTAAGGGTATTTGTAAAGGTTTTTAAAGATGTGAGAACCAACGTGCCCTCAGCAGTCACTTGGCAATGGTGATGCATTTCATACCACACCCTCTATTACCAGGGAGAACAAGGAGGAGTATGCAAAAATAAAATAATTAAAAAAAAAATCATTCTAATCTAATGACACAAATATCTAACTATCTGAAAGGTTCACTTGAAGTTGATGGAAGTGTTTTAGGTAAAGAACCATATGCCTCCAATGATACTACAGTTATTAGGAATGGGGTATTCCGGAAGATGAATACAGCCCTTTTTTTTTTGTTTCGAAGCCAGGAGTCCTTCACTGAGCAACAGCGGCTACAGAGCTCTGAATCCCGAGTAGGTCAGTAACAGCCGTCAGCTCCAGTCTCAGCGTGACAGCGGGATCCCAACCGAGTTGACAGGGCCTACGTTTTAAACAGAAAATCCACTGTAACTAACACACGTGAAAAGACCCCTGCTGCGTTTAAGCAATGTCGTTTGGTGACGCGCATTCTGCAGACCTTGAGAAGAGTCGTGAAGTTCTGCAAATACTTCTTTAATGTGTGGAAACGGATACGTGTCAATCATCCAAGTACTACCGAGCTTCTTGAAATCTAGACGTATATAAACAGCCTTGGTTTTGTTCTCAGTCAAACCTCTTTAACAGTCCTCTGGAGGCTCTGCAGCCTACGGGCAAGATCCGTGTTTTACCGTGTGTTTTTGTAGTCTGCAGACCTTTGTGCTTTCCGATTGTGCCAGGCCGGTTTTCTGTAGGCCGTACTTTGTGCTATATAGCAGAGTGCCTGCTCTAACAGATTCTCTCCTGCCACGGAAGCTCTAGACCTCCCCAGCAGTGGTGCATCAGTTGTTCAGGAGCCAGATACCTGTTCCCCCAAACACTGCCTGATTTTTTAAGATAAACTGGCATCCATTTAGTTTTCCTTAAGATAACGCATTAGGTTTTCCACATTTCTGTAACTTGCTGTTCATAACCAGCTGAACCATTTTTGTGGTGAGAGCCAGGCGGACAGCTGAGGAGAAGAACTGGGGCAGCACTGAAAAAAATCAAACAAGTGCTTCAGAAAATAAATGCATTTTGAAATGTTCGGCTAAAGAGAAACTGAAAAGCACTACCTTTTGCTGTTTGGCTTTTTCATTGCTCCGAACTTTCAAAATAACTCTAAAAAAGTAAGGGAATCATTTTTATGAAGTCATTTTAAAATGAGACAAAAGATGGAAATGTCTTAGTACAAACGATGGATAGTTTCAATTTTGCAATATTCATTTTGTATTCTTTTAAGAGAACTTTTGAAAAAAAGACAATATATTTGCTAAGCATTGAAATGTTACAAACCCAAAAAGTTCTACCAAAATAAAACCACATTCGAAAGAATCTTGTCCTTTTCCCGCTCCTCCCACCCACTCTAAGTACACCCTTCCTTTTGCCATAACCTGCTGTGATTGGGGGTCACATCTATTACTGTCTTCCATTTCCACCTGTAAAATTTCCTTATTTCCTCTGTTATCCAGATAATAACTTCTCTGGAGCAGAGATTTCCCCCCCGCCCCCCCAGTATGTTTGTTCAGTGCCTGTTGTCACTAATTCTTGACCTTGATGGCAGTCAGAAGCTAATAACAATCTCCTAACATCCTCCTCTGGACCAAAAATTAAAAACTACTTAAGCCGTGGGTATTTCTCAGGAGGAGAACACCTAACACATTACCAAACAGACGCGGATTAACGGCACGTTCACCAGAAACACCGAGAAGGCTGAGAGAGATTTAATTTAACTCAGAATAAAATATTCCATTTTTTTCTTTTCTGTTTAAATTATAATGGCCTGCCTTCAACTTGTGTTTACTGGTAAGCTATCATCTACGCCCATACTGAAACACCAAGTAAGAACAACATTTTGGGATTAATTCTCTCTAAATGCTGAGAAGATGGTATACATGTAATGTTTGTTAGGTGGTTTAAATGGCTGGATAGGTAGAGACAGGAATGAAATTATTCATTGGCAACATATAGCGACTCATTTCAAAAGCTTTCATCTCATTTAGAAAAGCCTACCACGTAAGACCGAAATTGGACAATTCTATGCGTCAATGCTGCCGTGGCCTTTGAATGTGAATGATAATTTAGAGACTTTTATATGACATCTAATTGATATTTATCACAGCGGAGTAACAACAAAGGTTACGTGTTTGGGAAATAAAGAGCGGGAATTACGAATGTACCTGGAAATTGAAGTGCCCCATTTCTTGATTTTTTCATTGATTTTTCCTTGCTCAGATTAATTGAATATAGCAGCATTTCTCATATCCTCAGTACTACGCTGGCAGTTTTTTAGTATCCCAAGATAATTTGTCAAGAGGAAAATGATAAATAAACAGATTTTTTTTTTCTTTAAGTGGGAGTTTTCTCACCTTGCCTTTCTGAGAGGGAGGACACGGAAGAGCTGAATGATAGCCTAGCCCACACGGGTTTTACTGCAGGACTTCTTTACTGTAATTATACAGCTACTGGAGAGCCACACCAAGCCTTCACGTTTTCCTGAATTTGTTTTGCTTACACAGGCCAGTATCATATATCCCACCAGCTTGAAGAAGCTAACCTTGAAGGTACTACTGTGGTTAAAATTTGAGGAAAAAAAGAGTTATAAAATTGGGCACATGCCACCGCTGCACGGTAAGTCCGGACTTGAACTACCATCCGCCCTACTGCTGACGTGATGGCCGAAGGCTTAATGCAAAGGATGTAACGACTGGCTGGACACAAAGGGCCATATGGTAAAGAGAGCTGACAGTTGCTACCACCCGTTGATCGACTAGAGGAGCTAAAATAGCCGCCATGATGGAAAACTAAAATAATACACACAGGTGTTTCATCAGCATAGAATTTCTCTTTACCCTTAAGAAAATGAACGTCTGTTTTCTCCCATAATAAGATTCTTGCCAACTCACCAGAGACCACCTGGCAACGTTCTGCGTCGCCGGTGGAGCACAAGGTTTTAATGTACGCTGCGGCAGCTACTTGGGCCAGCAAGACCTGAAAGCATCAATGATTATGCTAACAGCCATTTTTGAGTTTTACTGAAGAGTTTATTAGCTCTGTTGGAACTTTCAGGCTCGGGAAGGAGAGATGGGATTTGAAGAAGAGCACAGGTAACAACCTCCTGCTGAGGAGGAGAAGGAGGAGGATAGGGAAGAGAAGGAAGAGGAGGAGGAAAAGGGGGAGGAGGAGGAAGACAAGGAGGAGGAAGGGGAAAAGGAGGAGAAGGAAAAAAAGGAGAAGGAAGAGGAGGAGGAGGAGGAAGGGGAAAAGGAGGAGGAGGGAAAAAAGGAGGAGGAAGAGGAGGAGGAGGAGGAAAAGGAGGAGGAGGAGGAGGAAAAGGAGGAGGAGGAGGAAAAGGAGGAGG
>JAVKLA010000028.1:1655020-1669208 GCA_034782735.1 Sagittarius serpentarius
GGCGGGAGGGGGGGTGCCCCCCGCCCCCGCCCCGGGCCGAACCCTCTCCGGGTCCGGCTCGTTTCGTGGCCGGCAGCCACCGTCGTACCCGGCCCCGTAGCCCAGCCAGTTCGAAATTTCCACTTCCAGCCGAACAGTGATAGCGGCGGCGGCGGCTGCTGCTGCGGCATCTTTTGCAAGGTTAACTTTGTTACGTGTGCTGGCGAATCTCGTTGCCGGACTGAAATAGTAAAATGACGCAGGAGCTGACGCGTTTCTCTGTCTCTTCTGCAAGAGACTATTGCGTCGTAACTTACCTCGCTTTAAAAGAGAAGTTGTCAGAGGGATCGCGGTCATGTTTTTTTTTAATGTGCAGTTTCCATTTTGAAGGGTACGGCTTTACGTGAGATCAGAGGTGGGTATGTTTCGTCAGCACTTCTGCTCTGCTCAGATGTTGTTGAGGAGCTATGTAATTCAAGCTGATAATGCAGACCTTTCAGAAACCAGGACTTCACGTTATAGCGTAAACCAAAATAAATAAAGGATGTGCCTTGTGCTATGTTTGTGGCAGTGTTTGAGCTTTGTTTGTTGTCGTCTTAAGCAGTAACTATAAGTACATATTGCGGTAGTAAGACAGTTCCAAGGAGAGTCTTTTGTGTCTTGGCTTTTGTTACACTGGCATTGTTTTGAATGTAGCTTTTTATCCAGTGATGCTTGGTTTTCCAGCTTGAGAGGGTTAAAAAGGGGGAAAAAAGCTGGAAAAATGTGAAACACCGGATGAAATAAGAGCACCTTTGTAGAAATGTCCCTTGGGCTGTGCTGTAGACATCTTTAGTACTTGTGGAAACAGATGGTGTATCAAAATACTAGCTAGTGTTTTTAAAATCTAACAACTTTTAAAACTGCTTGCTGCCACTCTCTCGAGCCTCTGTAGATCAACAGTTACTTGCAGTGATGAAATTAACACAATGAAACTTGGATTGCTTGGCCTCTGGCTGCCCAGAAAACCTGGCTTATTGCACACTGTGAAGTGGATACTCAGAAATGACCTGCTGCTGAGTTCCCAACACCCATCTCGGTGGATTTAATTTAGACAGCATAGTTAACAATTTGTTCCAGGCCATTAACAGTGGTAGTCTTTGATCATACCTGCTTTTACAGGACTTAATTAGGTGAACAGAGAGACCAGGAAGAGAAAGAAGAGGGGACTGTTAGTTACATCGTAAGGCATACTCTTCTTTAGCTAAACCGTCATGTTAAACTCTGCACTTGGAATTTGGACTTCTCTGATTTTATGTATATATGTGTACAGGCACACAAACACATATACATGTAGCCTTAGGTATTATATTGTAGTCTTATCAATGTTACCTTCAAAAGCTCCGAGGAGTGGGATGAAAGTAACTAGTCTATATACTCACTTTCCATAAATACCACTAGAATGTTACAACTTCTTCTACAGTTTCAAACTCCAGTTCCCACTATTAGAATTTCACCACACTTGCCAGCATGCTGAAGAGACTTCCCAAGGTTAGAAAGCTTTAAACATGAGTAGCAGAAAAGACAGCGTTAGCGCCTTAAGGAAGTGGAAATCCATGCTCTAATGTTATCCTGCGCCTAAACTTCCACTACAAAGCATCAGATGGACTTCCCTAACTATTGACACCCCATTAATGGTATTATGGCCATTGTGTTTCTGATGGGGTTTGTGCTTGACTGAATTGTGTTGTGGAGCTAGAAAAGTTAACTTGGATGGTGAGAGCACAGATAAGAGGCAGCTCAGGGTAATAATGGTCAGACCTAAGTGGCAGCGTCTTTGCCTTAGAATGAACGTGAGAGTTGCTTCTCCGTAGCACGTGATAGCACCAGACACAGGTTTTGCTGATGAGAGGTACTTCTGTTTCTTCCTAGTTAAATCAGTTTGTTGCTAAATAGCATAATCTTCACTTTTGGATATTACAGTGATAAACATTCAGTTAGAGAGATGATAGGCAGAGAGTCATTCTCTGGGGGATCAAGAGAGAACTGTATTACCCAAGGTCATTCTTTCCAAAACACGTGCATATGAAGAACAAGATGCAAAGCGTGTGTGCAAGTAGAAAAATAGCATCTATTGCACAGTGGAATTCCCTGTGAACATGACAGTAGGTCATAAGGTGCTTTTGCTTTACATGTCATAAGCTTTACATGTTGACCCTCAGTGGAGCTGATTGATTTGAAGCTATCAGCTGCTTAACAGTCCAGATTGTTACACTCTTAATATGTTTATTTGTATTTATAAAACATGTGGGAATACCTAGAAATTCTCATAGCCTTTGAAAAAATAAAACTTAGGTTTAACTTATTTTAGTAAGCTAACAGAGCAAGTCCTTTTCCAAATAAAGAATTCATTTGCTTTCAGTAAAGCAAATTACGTTTTTCCCAACAGTCTTGAGAATGTGTCTTAATAAGTCTGTGGTGAAAGCCAACGGACCATTAACGAGCAAGTTCAGAGAGCTATGGGGCTCTTTCAGAGAACAGTGTGCTTTTAACTTGCTTGCTTTGGTGCCAGCGAGTATTCTTACAGCAGCGGTTTCACGTCCCGTCTCTTGTGCTGGCTCTAGTGCTTGTCAGACCCTCTGTGAGGCTGATCCTGCGTACAAAGTTGTCAGCTTACTGCAGCGAAATAGCTCTGTTCGAAAGAATGCTGGAGAAAGGTGGGATAAGTGGGGTAAGCTAGTGGGGTAAGTCCTGCCTGTCAGCTGAAGAGACCTGTCCAGTGCAGCCGTCTGGAAATACTCTCTACGATGAAAGAACCATTTGTTAGGTGAAGTAGCGGTTCTGGTCGTTCTTGTCGGCAGAGAAGCCAGGGGCTCCTGATGTTTGCAGCGATACGCCGTTGCTTGATCTGGCTGCGGCAGAAGAACTCTTTATGTCTCTTTGTAGCATCATTGATGTGGTATTGAATGCGTGTTTCTGCTAATTCTAGGTTTTCAGCCTGCATGAATGAGTTCAAATCTCTCTTTTCAGAGGTAGAAGATTATTTTTTGCTTTGGAATCACTTGAATTCTTATGCTTTATGTGTAGAAACTCTTCTAATACTGTGCAAACTATGGGTATGGTCATATTGTGACTTCTTTATAGAAGAACGTTCATATTTCAATGTTTGGTACCTTTTGGAACCTTTCGTAGGAAAACCTTAACTTTTGGAGATTTCAACCCAGAACAAAGATAGGTGATCCAGACTTGAAACTGCATATTTTTCAGTATTCTTACATCAGTACTTTAAGTTGGTAATTTTTTAACAAGGATCTCTGATGTGTATCTGTTACACTCTTGCAGGTTTGCTGAATGGTGGTTGATAGAGAAATAATAAACAAAAAAGAAAATCCTAAACTTAAATCTTCTGTAAAAATGGACATTTTGTGTTAATTTCCTTAATAGAAGTACAAGGAGGAGTAAAGGGAAGATACCATGCATCTGTCAAAAAGCAAATAAAATACTTGATTTTTATTTATATTTAGTTGTGTGTTTAAATGCTCTAGATGGTGTTAAAATAGACATCTCTTCTTTAGAGGGTGAGGTTTACACCCACTTCTTTGTCCACAAAACATCTTGCAATCTTTACTTGTAAGAAAACATCAAAATAGAGAAGAAAGAAGGTGCGGGACCTGTTGAAATACTACTGAAATTGAAATAAAGAAATAAGAAATAGAAAATGTCTTTCTACTTGTGACTGGACTGTAGACTGCTAGGTGAACGGCCTTAATCAACTCGGGTAGCAAGCTCACAAAATACCTATTTCTGTTTATTATGGTGCGTTTTTTTCTCTTTCATCAAAAGCACCAAAGAACATCCATGTTAGGTTCAGGAGTAGCAAATTGTGTGTTTAAGTCCGTTGGACATCACTAAGTCTCCTCTGCTCAGCCTATGTTTAACTTGTTCAAAACTCAGATGGAATTTTTCCATTTCAAAGTCTCCACTTTTCAGGAAGATTATCCTTAACAATCTATATGTTGTTTTAGTGATAACTTTTTTAGGCAAAGAGCACCTCTGCATGTTGTTGTACTTTGTCTATATCCTAGAAATCTTAAAAATAAAAGACATGTTTGGTTTTGTTTTTTTTTTTTTATAACATGATCAGGCAGATAACATTCTTGTTGCTTTTTCTCGTGATTGGTCTTCATGTCTTGCATCAGATGAAATCTGTCTTTCATCCTCTTTCAGTTTATTTTGGCTTCGTTTTGCTACATGGCAAAGTTTCTAGAATTTAATTGCATAATTCGTCTTGTAAATTTAAGTTCTTTAAGCAGTAGTATAATAAGCTTTATGTCTTTGTCAGCAGATATATGCAGAGTCTGTCGGTCTGAAGGAACTCCTGAGAAGCCCCTCTATCATCCGTGTGTGTGTACTGGCAGTATTAAATTTATTCATCAGGAATGGTGAGTTCTGAGTTTGGGGGGGTTTTAATTTTTTTTTTTTAATAAAACACATTAACGTATTTCTGAAAACAACACTTCCTAAGTCTTCAGGTTGACTAGTAAGAAAATCTAGTTTTCAGTGGAAATGTGAGGGGTTTTGATGTTTTTACATGATGGTTCATTACAGTTCACAAAGAATTTAGTAATTATATATAAAAAGAAAGTACAGATAACTGTTTATGTTTAGGACTACAGTTCTGCTCATATGTCAGCTTTATGAAAACTAAGCAGAAAAATCACTATGTTGGGGCTTTTTCTGCCCACATGTAGTTGTGGATAAAAAGAACACCTAACCTCATAGCAAGAAATGAAAATACCCTAGTTCTTTTTGGTCATTTTGAGGTGTATGTTGGATCAGGGAAATGCTAAAGTGAAAACTGTAATTCTGGTCTGTAGCACACATTCCTTTTGATGGTATTTTAATAGCTATTGTTTAACAAATACAACAGTTCTAAATCGTAACTGTGTGCATATATGTGTCATATCTTGAAATATTTATGAGGATCGGTGTCGTTAGTGGGTCTCTGTGTCAGGATATATGCTTTGAGTTATTAGCTTTTTCAATAATGTACTGAAAGAATGTACTTTATCAGTCATGTAAGTGATGTAATTGAAGAGTCGCTATTACTCACGGTCAGCTTACCTTTTTTACTTTTTGAAACTTACTTGATGGCCTAAAAGGACTTAATATGAACGTGCTGGTTGAAGTCCTGCTTGGTAGTACCAGTATCCTGATTTATGTTTGGAAACAGAGAATTGGTGTGTTTTACTTAATGGAGGGGTAAGGCGGGGAGATGTAATAGCATGTATTAATATGATCACTTTTTATTGCAGCTTAGTTCAGTGGCTTAAACACAGCAGGAAAGAATACTGTGAATTATGTAAGCACAGATTTGCTTTCACACCAAGTAAGTATGTTTTACAGCTCCTAGTTTTTCAGAATTTCTTTTCTTTTTTTCTCTTCGCGTGTATGAAGTGATTACTTTTTCATTCAGCGTGATAGATCCAAACTTGTGTTTTAATTTCTATATTCTTGTTTGAATTGCAGTTCTTATGCATATTATTGCAGACTGTGTGAATGGTTTAAGTAATGGATTATCTGGTTCTGTCATAATATTAGGTGAGCCATAAAAGAAGTATTATTCTGTACCTTTTCTGACTGCCTCAGTCCCATTCTTTTGTTGCCAGCATTACAGCACATGGCATGTTTTCAGCTTGATGAATTTGTTGGGAAGTCTGAATGTTAAGGTGAAACCATAGCAAAATTTGAATTTGAAAACCAGTTTTCGGTTACCTTTGAACTGTCCACCTACAACTCTATCACCTGACTTTTGTCAGTTCCAACTCAAATGATCTTGACAGGTAATGGAAATGATAATTATTCCACTTGCATTTCAGTCAAGATACAGTAACTACCCAGTATTACATTGCCATTTATGTTAGAATCAACTAAAATTGGGCAACTTACGATGAAGAAAGACACTATCTTTGTATAGCTCCCAGAGGATTCTTAATTACATTTTAACCAATAGAAGCAGAAATAAGTGAGGTCCTTTAGCCTGGTGGCAGGCCAGGCTCATTATTTAGTATTGCCAACTTACTGCCTGTTGAACAGGTAAAGTGGTTCTTCGCTACATATTTTTTCTATTAAGTTTATTTGTGCTGATTTATTCTTTACAGCTGCTGATGTCAGCTCTTCATGGTTTAGATACGTAATTTAATTTTTTATTTTTTTTTTTAAACCAACGAGTATTTGCACTGTAGAAGCTGTCTTGAGTTGGGAAAGATGGTGAGGTCTGACTGTTTTAGATGTGTGGTACAATAAAAATCAAAGGTCCTTCTCGGGGTAGCTGATCCCAATTAGAAGGACAGAGCACTGATCCCATCTCCTGCTTCCCTTTTGCTTTTTTTTTTTTGTTTGTTTGGTTTTTTGCTAGTTTTGTGCATTGGTAGAGAAAACTGAGGCTGAGGAGCCAGATGGTTTAGTTCATGTATTTTCTGTTCCAAGAATCCTGTAATCCACCTTCCTTCTATATATTGAACCTCAGAATTTTCCATTCCTGCCAACAATTAATAAACACATTGGACCATGTTTTTAAATGATCAGCAGTGAAATGTACAATATTAACTCTGTCTTACCACTGTGAGGAGAACGGCATGTTTTATGTTGATAACAGCAATGCTTTCAGGTTATTCTTTTTAAATACTACAGAGACCTGCATAAGAAATGTAAGAGAGATGTCATCTGCTTGCAGGTTTTATTTGTTAAACACTTTTATAAAGGCATTCCATTGCTTCTGTTTGGAAGCTTTGCAAATTAAGAGTGATCCCCAGTTCTGGAGCTCCCTACAAGCTAATTAGCCACTTTCAAAATTGCATTCTGCTACTAGGTCCTGTACAGCATTTAGTGTGCAAGACCAGAAAACTGCATTTCAGTGATTTACTAGTTAAGAAGAAAGATTTTTCTAGTTTTGTATGACGAAAAAAAAGACAAAAGTGTGTAGTATTTTCCTGAGGCTATAGAAAAAAGAGGAGGAGGAGTTCTAAATGAAATGCAGTTTATATGTGTGTTACTGTTGATACTAGAAAGCTTATTCACTGCCCTTATCAACGGAGGTGTTCTGGCAGAAGTTTAATCCTTGACTGACATAGCTGTTACCAGCACAGCTTGTAACCTAGTTGCAGATTAAGGACACATGAGAAAACATAATTGAATTACTGTGCCTTAACAAGTTACCATTTGTCATAGGAGCCTTGAAATAGGTAATAGTGAACCTCTTTCTTCCCCATGTAATAGAGTACTTCCTCCACCTTCAGACTCTAGCAAAGGTCTGCTTATCTTCCTGTCAGACTCCCCAGACTGAGGACCCTCTGCTGATAATGTTTTCTTCTTGGCTTTCCACATTGCACAGCGTGCTTTTTTTTTTCCTGCCAGGCTGCACACAGTGGTAGCAAGTGTCACGTACCTAGCACAGATTCCTCCAGCCCTCTCTACCCAGCGTGTCTTGTTTCATTGTTTCCCTCACACCCACCGCTTATGCAGTTCTGCTTTCCTTAGTTTCTCTTATCCCTCTTTATTTGGAAGATAACATGGATGTCCAGTCTGGAAGCTGGATCTGCTTGTGGGAGCTGGGAAAGAGTCACAGGTGCTGGAGAGTGAATGATAAGGCAGACGTGGCATTAATGTATATGCCAGTCATCCAAAATGAAGTTGGACCTGGCTTATAACCCTGCCAGGTTGAAAACACTTTCAGATAAGTTAATTCACTACGGGATGTGGTGAAGTAAATGCATGTACATCATTAGTATCTGTGCTTCAATAGACAGGCACCAAGTTGAGAGTAATCGTGCAGTAATACCAGCAACTCCTCTTTTAGTTTGCTTGTTAAGGCTGTTGCTGTCATTCTGTCAAAAATGCTCCTTTGCTGGTATAACTTTCTGTGTATGGAGTATTCATAAAATATTCCTAGTGCATGTATTCTTTTAAGTCCTTTACTATCTTTAAGTTCTGTAACATCTTGTGACTTCTTTAGCACCTGAAGTACTAGGTTAGGTACAGTTTGGAAGGAAGGAGGGAGTAGAAGGTTCAGCTTGCATCTTGGCAGGAGCACAAAGGAACTGATTTTTCTTTTGAATAATAGCATCATTCTCTAAAAATGTTTAGTCATGTAGGCAAATGACTCGATTTTCAAATGCACATTTTGAAGCTAAATTTTCTATGTTTTAAAATTAATTCCTTTTCTGCAGTTCTGCAAGTTATGAATTAATACAACTATTTAAAAAAAAAGTAGCTTTGGAATTTTTTTCAATTATGTCAAGGGGCTTGTTCATTTTTAACTCATATGTTTTCTTTCTGAGTTTTTAAAGAGCAACGACTCAATATTCTTCTCCTCCCCACACACGGCTTTCTTTAGTCATGTGCTATGATGCACTTCTCTTGATGTCACAGTAAACATTCATAAGCACTGACCCCTGAAAGAAGGTGAGGCTGTATTTCCCACGAGAAGTTAGTTTCAAAACTTCTCTTTTCTGTAGAAGGTAATGTTAACATAAATATTTTCAAAAATACAAACATGGAAATAGACTAGCCTGATCTTTGGCTGGAGATTGGGATGGGTTCATTCCTCTGCTTCCTAAGCAGCTGCATTGCTGTTAAGTGGTTGATACGATGTCACAAGCTTAGTTAATACAAAGATTGTAAAATGGAAGGAAGCCATGTGGGTAGGATGTTCTTCAGTTTATAAATTAGTATAATCTGAAATAAGCTTTTGATTTGTGCATGCAGAGTTACTAATTCAAGGCTTGCATGTGCTTGGACCTCGTTGTTTGTATTGTTGTAATCCTGGTTTGTTACTGTTCTTCCTCTTTCTTGTTGTTTGCCACCTGTCTTCACGTGTAACTGTTAATATGAAAGTTTGTTGGATCAGGAACTATTTGTTTCTGTGAATCATTTGGATTGATTCAGCTCCTAAGCTATCCTATAGCATGCTGAGATTCTGCAGGTTAAATACTTACAGTTGTTGGTTTTTTGAATTAATCCGTAAGCCTGGATACTTTTTTTGATCATCGTAAAACCTTCTGGATGTGACTAGCATATATAGCTTAATGTGAAAGAGTGCATGGTTTGTAGATTTTAAGGCAAAGAAAAATGAGTATCACTCTGACATAATTGTAAAATACGAAATTATATATTCATATTTTTAAGTAACGTGTGCGAAAATCATCGCTTAGCAATTGCGTGTTGTTTGCAGTAACACTTAATTTATTGAGTTCCAAACTTTTGGATCTTTAATTTTGTACAAAATGATCTGTAAGAAGCTATGTAATTATACTAAAATGAGTGACCCATTTTGTTGGGCTCGTCATTTGAAGTAATAAAGATTTTACTGAAGGATATAAAGGGCTAATTTTTATACCCGTTCATTTTGACGGTCTTTAATAACGCAGTAGTCCATAGCTTCAGCATTTCTAGAAAGTCTAGTTTGGGAAAACGTAAACTTCTGAAACAAAATAATGCATGCTGGCATAGAATTCGACGTGTCTGCTGCCAGCTCCAGGGTGCAGAGTAAACATGCAGTTGAGATACATGTGAGTGTCATTTCATATGTTTTGTTAGACCCATGGCTTGCATGAGAAGGGGTGGCGTTTTTCTCCTTTTACTTCAGCAGTCTGGAGCAACGTCTGTGTATGTCTCAAGAGTGTAAAACATAGAAACATAGAATGGTTTGGGCTGGAAAGTCTTTTGAAGATCATTTTTACCCAGCCAGTGCTTTAACCCCATGGTTAAAACCCGCAGGTTTTACTTATGAGTTATATAGTCTTATTTCATGATCAGTGTACAAGGATGGTTGAGGTAGCATATAAATGGCTTGCAGGTGTAATAGTGAATAGCAAATCTGTGGGTAAGAGGATTGTAAGTGTGGAGATTGATTAGGTAAAACTGTCATTTAGCCTACCTCACCCAAAGAAAGATGGTTTGCTTTCTTCCACACTAGGCATGCACCTGTTTGGGTCATGGGCAAATAAATAGGCTGACTTGGATGGGGAAAGAATGAGAAATGAAATGAGATACAGTTGCACTGTGACAACTGTGGAGAAAAATAAGACTATCAAAAAAATTAGACCCTTTGTAATAAATAGTGGTAGGGGTTTTTTGATACAGCACATGTTGGAAGGCTGTTGCTTTTCTAGTGTCTTTCTGAAGCTCTGCTTCCCTCAGTGAAAAGTAATATGACGCACTATAGGAGGGGACTCACAGGAGACACGAAATCCGTATGTATAACGTAAACTGGGAAAATACATTTAGGATCTTTATTTCCTTCTAGGGGGAAGATTTGCATTTTCAAAATGCTACTGGCCAGTAATGTGAAAACTACGGATAACTTTCCATTGTATTTTATGCTAGTTCGTAATGATCATATATCTGATATCTCTGCAAATGTGTGCGTGTTTCAGAAAGTATCCACTTTTTACCTTGTGGCAAAACTAGCCATAAATGGGGGAGATAAACGTATTTAAACCTGCACAACCCATTCTCGTTCATTGGGAGTAAGCCCTTAGGAGACAGCGAAAGTCTTGGGCCATTGCTTTGGGACCAGTTACACATGGCTGATGATCCGTTGTGGAAGTGGGTTTGTACAGGGATTCTACTGCCGGTGTGGGACAGGAAAGAGGAGCAAGAGAATTTCGGGATTGGGGAGAGCTTGGTGTTCTGTGTTGGTGGTTCTTTTTCTGTTGTGCAGCTGGCATTTATAACTACAGTAGAGTGCCAGTGCTCCTGATGTTGCTGCTTTTTTTTCTTCTTTTTTCTTTTTTTAATACAAACAACAAAAGTGAAGTCTGAAACTATCCAGGTTTGCTAATATTTATAATAGTCATCACATATTATGCTATCATAACAGAACATACCGGCATTCAAAAAGCCCCTGTTATTGCTCAGATACTGCTCTGATGAGAGCTCCTTTCTGTACTGCCCATGTCGTGACTAAATATCTCTCTGATTTCCTTGCAAGGGAAATTGTGTGGGCAGTATAGTTTTCATTCGGATTAAGTTCTAGTACTTTGCAGAGATTGAGAAAGAGAGGTTAAATTGAAAGTGTTAGTTTGTTTTATTTCTTCATAAGCTTGGTGGGAATTACAGCATTCAGGTTCAGCAGATTGTCCCTATTGTATTTGTCAAAGTACAGTTGTTTGTACTAAATAGCCTCTAAGAAAATGGGAATGATGAGAAAGCTTCCTGTAATAAACGTAAAGGTATCACTTTGGTAAGCTAGAGCATTAGGAAACTTTTTTTCCACGTACCTGTTCTGGATATTTTGTCAGCTGAAATCTGTTGACAGACTGTTGCCCTGAAAACTACTAATCGTTATTGTCTTTCTTCCTTCTTCTTTTTTTTTTTTTTTAGGAGAAGGAATATTTCTGAAGACAGCCTTGTGTTTTTCCTACCTTATTTGTGTTAGAGTGATAAAGATTTTTGTTCTGAGCTGTCTGCTGCAGAGAAGCAAAATTAATATTTGTGTTCCTGAAAAAGTTACGCTTACGGGGAGGGAAGGGTGGAACAGAACCCCACCACCAGAAAACCACCAGCTAAACAAAACCACCCCTACCCAAATCTGGTATTCACAAGTAAAATAGCAGTTACGCTACACAGGTGTGACCTCAGTATCCAGAAAGCTTTCTAGTAGTTTTCCCGTGGCCTGGGCAGCTCAAAAGTTGAACTAAAGCTATGAAAGCTCACTTGTGCTCAGCCAAAGTCTGTTTGAATTTCATGCTGTAATTGGAAAAAACTATTGCTTTAATTGGCCTCTAGTGGAGAGATTTTTATGTGGAGGAGTTGTGGTAAATAATACAGGAAACTGGTTTCTCAAACTGAGTTAGCAAAGATTACTGGGATGGGAATTGAGGGATGGAGGAAGGATGAGGAGGACAAGTGTGCGAGAGGGAATGAAGAGGATGTATACCGCGGTGGCAAGGGTCAAAGTCTCGGGCCTCACAGTGGTAGTGGAGAGTGGATAAAAGGGGGTGGAATGTGGAGAGAAAACGGTGGTAGGTGACAGACACAAGTGGGGGGATTAGCTGTGAAGATCGCTGGCAGCAAGCTTCCACGCTGCAGTGTGCCTGCACACTGAGGGTTCCTGTCGTGCTGGGAATTTTTGCATTTCACCCGCCCGAATGTTGTAGGACGCAGAAGGGCTTTATCTTATCATCATGGTATAAAGCTTCTAGCAGTAGAAGCTTTATGTATATTGAGGTGTGGCAAAGCAGGGGGAAAACAGCAGTCTTGCCCCCCCACACACACCCCTACCCCACCCCCAGCTCCTGAAATCATCAAAAATCGCCAAATTGTTAAAATTTGGGGGATGTAGCTTGTCTTCTCTGAGTAGTAGCTACATTGTGCATTTATTTGAATGCCTTCAGAAAAATGAGTATGTAGAGATGCTAACATTTATAACCACTTCAGCTGTACTGAGTTAGGATGGGCATCCTTTTTTACAAACCCCTGCATGAGTGTTCAGAAATTCCTGAAAGACGTGGTTTTTTAAAAAACTTTAAACCCTCCCAACTTCCCCCTAACAAATGCAAAGTTAATATTTTTTCTGGTAGCCTCTGTTGCAGTTCCAAAGTGTTGATCAAAATATCTTTTTTGAAAATGAAAAAAATATGCCTGAAAGTACCTGCTGAGTTCAGTTTTGTCCGAGTGATGCCATAAATGTGTAACAAATATACTCTAGGTAGGTATTCTTTTAGCACCCTTAACAAAGGTCTGCTTGCCTCCTCTGATAACTTTCCAGGATGTTTGTTCAGCGTGAGCTGAGAGATCACTAGTAAATCTTCAGTTGGCGTTTCTGTGGTACTACTAAATTGTACACTAAATCTGTTAAGAAAATTGTAAATCGGTAGACAGTGTCAAAATACATTTGTGTCCTGCTGTCAATTTACTGCTCTATGTTCTCACAGCTACACTTGCCTAGCATCATATTTTTAGTCTCTTTTACGAGTTCCAGTTCCCTGCCAGATAACTGACAACTAAGAACCTTTGAAATTTAAAGCCAGTTACTATTTGTCTTACAGTTACTGTTTTGTAGTTGCTTTGTGTCAAATATAATCAACATGTCGTTGAAATGCATCAAACTCTCCACATTCTTTGGCGACTTCTGCACGTTGATACTGCTTTTCTATGTTCTTGAGTTCTCTTTACCATACAGAAACTTAGGGAAATATCCCTGGAGAGGAAAGAAGTTTCTTCTTCTGTAGAAGCTTCCTCTCTGAGATTAGTAAAAGGATAATTAGGAATGTAGGTAAAGGTAGCAGGGATGCTCATTAGAGAAGAGGTGGGATGCAGGTAGATTGCATGAAGCAGTTTCTCAGACTTTCAAGTGAAAGGATTGTCCATGAGAGGGAAGGAAAACTTTTCCCTATTAGTTCTTAGAAAAACTGAGTTTCCTTATGTACTTAAAATTATGTAATGCTTTAAAAAATAGTCCATTAATTGAATGTGTTAAAGCCTTCAAGCTCAGCTGTTTCCAGCGTAACTGTTAAACATCCAGGCAGCAATGTCTGTGCAACTCCTAACTGTAGTTTATCTTCTTCATTCAAATCTGTTACTGATACTGTGCATTACCACTTCTTGGCATCCATATAAGTGTGTAGAAGCCAGCTAAGTCTAATTAAATTGTTAGAGGTAGGTGTTTTCTAATTGTTTGCAAAAGAAGCAGCCTTGTCACTGTTTTTCTTGGCTTTTGAGTAGGGACAGGTTTATGTAATATATAGGTGTTGAATTTAAAAAGTCAAGAAAATTTACTATTATGAAAATGTCTGTGCAGGCTGAGAGATTTGCATTATGTTCTGTAATAGGAGTGACCTTAGAAGAAATCTTGCATAGTATAAAACAGGTATCTGTTGAAAGTAAAAGTCATTCTGTGTAAATTTCAACGTCAGTAGATACTTAATCAGTTCCTTTCACTTTTCCTGTCTGTGTGGTGCTTTCATTTTGCTGATTTTTTTTTTTTTTGGGTGCTGTTGGATAGCAAATAGAATCTAAATTATCTAGCACAAACAGATTGACAGTTTGCAAAATTGCTAATTGCTCTTTTTCCTTGTGCTCTTTCCTTGAACTCAGTTTATAAATAAGACTGTGGTGGGTTGACCCTGGCTGGACGCCAGGTACCCACTAAAGCCGCTCTATCACTCCCCCTCCTTGATTGAACAGGAGAGGGAGAATATAACGAAAGACTTGTGGGTCGAGATAA
>JAVKLA010000028.1:1669308-1715297 GCA_034782735.1 Sagittarius serpentarius
CCTTCTCAAATCTGTTATCCCAGAGGCGCTACCACCGTCGCTGATGGGCTCGGCCTTGGCCAGCGGCGGGTCCATCTCAAAGCCGGCTGGCGTTGGCTGTATCGAACACGGGGAAGCTTCTAGCAGCTTTTAAAGAAGCCGCCCCTGTGGCCCCACCCCACTACCAAAACCTTGCCACGTAAACCCATTACACAGACGGGGATATATCTTTGAGGTAGTACTGAGTGGGAGGGCTACTGAATTTAGAATCTGCTTGTCTTTCCAGGCTTCAATTTATTTTGAGATAATTGGAGTTTACAGTTGATAAATAAGGCTATTAAGAAAACTTCAAGTAAAAAATTAGCATGGAGTTTATTAATTTTCCCATTCCTCTCAGTACACAATGCAACAAATGTGTCGTGTGAAGTTTTGTTGTTGTTTGTTTGTTTGGGGTCATCTCTTGGGAATCTATAAAATATGCTTATTCTTCTGGTAAGGTTTTGCCAAATACAGACATTTTGCAGTTGGCAGGACTTTTGCATAAATGATTCTTTAAAGGAAGAACTGTTTCCTAAGTGCCTTTTCTACACAGTTTATTCCCCAGATATGCCTTCACGGCTTCCAATCCAAGACATCTTTGCTGGACTGGTTACGAGTATTGGCACAGCAATACGATACTGGTTTCATTATACACTTGTGGCCTTTGCATGGTTGGGAGTAGTACCTCTTACTGCATGTAAGTATTCATTTTTTGTACTGTAATACTCTTATGCGCAGGAGAATTTGCCACTTCCTGCAACAAAGTTTTGTGAGACCATTGTTGGTTTATTTAAAAAAAAAAATCATAAATTGAAAGACATTATTTCACTTATTTTCAGTCAGAAGTTCTAGCTATTTGACTCTTAAGCCAGTCGTGCAATGCAGGAAGGTGCTAAAAGGTAGGAGAAAATGCATAAAAGGGCTTTTAAACTTATTCCAGTAAAAGTCCTCTTTTCAAGTATCTTTAAAATCTACATGGAAGTTTTTATCTGATACCGTTTATTAATATTAGGATAGAAGAATTGTCCTGCTTTTCCTAACCATCTGTAAATGAAAGTGCAATTTTTTTTTTTTTTAACTATGAAAAGTAAAATTCCTTTACGGTCATACATAAATTGATTAGTAAAACTCCTCTTAAAAAATTTTAAACAAAGGCCTATAAGTAGTAAAGGAATATAACAGAAAAAGAGAGCACACATTTAAATTACTGTAGTATCCAGTTTGAAATTCACTTCTCAAATACAAATGGAAAGACAGCTATTTATGTTTCAAGAAGCTAAAAATGCAGAGAAGATGAGAAAAGGCAAAAGGGGTATAGTGTTCAGTCAAGGAAATGATTGGAAGTGCGTCTTTACAAACAGTAGTACACCCCTTGAACAACAGAGCAGAGAGCCAGTAAATGCATCTCCCTAGACAGTTTTTCAGTATGTTCTGTGCTTTTATTTGTAGCTGTCGCTGGCTTAGTTTGAGAATAGCACAATACTGGTGTCAGCTATAAAAGAGTGATCCTGTTTCTGCAGCCTGTCCTTCCTGTACAAGAAAAAGAGCTTTTCTGGCCATGGAGTAAACACAAGATTTACAAACTGCTCTGCATTAAAACTAAAAAATATTTCAAATTTCTTCTTGGGTTTTTAGATGAATCTTGGTTTTCTACCATTGTCTTTCAAAATGCAAATGTTGCACGCTTTTTTTACTAAACTTCTGAAGGACAGCACAGTCATACTCAGTAGATTTAATTAAGGTAGGTAGTGTCTGAAAACCTGATGCTGGCTCTTCAATAATACTGAAATGTTACCAGAGGTCACCACCTACACCTGAGTTATGTAAGACTTTTTTTTTTTTAAATACTCGTTTACTAAGCCAATGTAACTGACTTAAGATTTTGATTTACGAGTGACCTTTTTTTTTTACTTTGTCTTCATTTCTGTCTCTTAACACTGCACATGTACCCCTGTTTGTGGATTCCTTTAAGGATTAATGTACTGTGAAGGGTAACATATTTGCACAGGAAGATATCCAACATGATAGAACCATTCAGTGTAACAGACCTTGAAAAATCCATTTACTTTTGAAATTTGTCAGGGTCTGTCTCGTAGGTGTGATTTTTATATAGGTCTTGTCTTCTTACATGAAATGCCTTTAATGTAATCTTTAATTTTCTGTATATTTAAACACTTCTTAATGTAATCTTTTGCCTTCCCTGTTTCTGTCATATGGCTCACATAACTGCGTGTGGCTGGCTTCACAAGGAAGCAGTCGTATTATTTTGTATCCAGAAGGAAAAGGTGCAGCATAAAAAACTTGTCAAACATACCAGAGGAGTAGTATGGTTGAACAAATCAGTCTTCCAGATTAATGTGCTAGTCATGCAGTTATCCCATTGTGGGATAAATTCTCCATTCTTCTTTGGTAATTTCAGTTCTTTATTGCATACTTATCTTATATGGTTGAGTAAAAGGAATTTATCTCTCTGTGCATACCCTTAGCCTCAGCCCAGCAGGCTCTGATATGCTGTTGCTGTTCTGTTAGCACAAAGCATATTTACATTAGTGGATGAAAAAAGCCAGTTACATAATTTGCTATGATCTGTTCAGAGAAGCAGGATTAATTGGGCCAGTTTAATCCGAGGTGGTTGTATTCTCTGTGATAACTGTATTTAGTTGCATGGTTCCTAGAGTGAAATACCCAAGGTACTTATACAGTACACGGGGTTAGGAAGAGGTGTACACACTGAGTAAAGTGAATGCGTCCACTAAAACAGTAGGAAATGCTAGAGCGGGAGTTGGGTTGTCTGAAATGCCTCCTTTATCTCAAATTTGAGAAATCGCTGTTCACGCAGCGATATGGCACATGAATGTATTTTTCTAGAGTGATTCAGTTGCCACCAAAACAATATAGCTGAAGAGAATGGTTGTATACATGTTTCATGTGTAGCAGTTAAAATTGTTGAGATGTGTAATAGAACTACTTAAATTGGCATGAGTAAATTGGAATTGCATATGTGAGGACCAGAAGAACCAGCAGAAGAAGGGCTAAAAACAGTATTTGCTGTTTGCCAGAGAGCACTGTATATGCGATTTCATTCAAATCAAGAGGGAAGATAAACAGACGAAAGATAAGGTGTGAAGAAGATGAACAAGACGACTGGAGTTATAAGATATGCAGATAAGGAAAACAGGAGAACTGTGAATTTTGCCTCAGGCTCAAGAGAGATGAAACAAAACAATGAGGCAAAGATCCCAAATGGCATCCACTCATGAAGAGTATGAAAGGCAAGTCTAAAATCAGTTCATAAATGCCAGTCAAGAAGAATCCAAGGATATGATGAGGATTTACTAACTTCACTGTTGTCCACAAGTGATCCTGTCCAGACCACTTAGGCATACATGTCTTGGTGCTTGTATGAGAGCAAGCAAGTGAAATCTGTGAGGAAAAACAGCTTGCTTGGAGATCAGTTCACTTAGAGGTTTTGTGTAATAAAATCCCCCTCCTATTCCGTAAAATCTCACAATGAGTTTTGTTACACTGGTTTCCTACCAGTGTAGTGTAATCGGAAGTTAGAAGGCTTTGACCTTTTCAGCCTGGCAGAGTTCACAGCGTTATCTTGCCCCTTTGAAGTTCCCCCACCACGTAGTGAGGCAGTAGGCAGAGGCAAACTATTGAAACTCACGGGCAGCAGAGGATCAGTGTCATCTTGCTAAATTTGATTCAGTGACTGTTCAATATAAAATGTGTAAGTAGGACTGACTACAATGAGACTGGACGTTTGCATTAGATCAGTTACAGCCATTGTCCCTTCTGTGTGCCAACTTGCTCTAGGCCTTTGAATTTTGTATTATTATTTTTTGTATTATTTTCTGTCCAATGTCAGGACTTCAGCAGGAGGAGTGGATTGCACTGGGGATGTAAGTGTTAACTTCCTCCAAGTGCTATATTATGTCTTATATAAAGGGTGAGCATAAACAGTAGACCTTTTGGGCATTTCTGGTGGATTGATTCATGAGACATACAGAAAGTTTATTTTTCTACAAGTTCCAAGGAGGTTTATCCACGGTGTAATAACTGAGCTATTTATTCTAGGTCACAGAAACCATAGTGTGCCAGTATATACTTGGGTACCTATGCCTGCCTAAAGAGTGGAATGAGAATCTTAACAATTGCATTTCTGAGTATGGGTGCCTTAATTCTTCCCTCATCCTGTTCTGAGCATCTGTGTCATCCTCCTGTGGATCTGAACCTAATTTTCTGAAGTAGACTATATACAATGATAACCTACTTTTAAGATTATGTGACTGAAGAGCCATGGTAAAAAGCTAACATAAACTAGCATCAGGTATTAATCCATAAAACAAGTATTTAAAACAGATAATGAAATGGTGAGACTCCTTGCTACAAGATGTCATAATACCAAAAGTGTATACAGGTTCAAAAAATGACTGAACAAATTAATTGGGGGAAAAAATTTGTCAAGGATTAATTAGCACTGAGATATTATGGCACAGGAACTGAGCTGTGTTGCGTGAAGCGTCTGAGAGTGTCCTGAGGAAATATTGCTGCAAGTATTTTTAACCTGTTTCCATATTCTTCCTTGGGCATCTGTTGGTGTGACCAGTTCTGGAGACAGGTCTAGATGAATCTTGGCGGTAAGCTAGTATGGCTAATTCTTACACTTTGAATGTATGCTTTGTCAAGAATGTTCAGCTAAAATACAGCTTTGTTCCATGTAGTTGTATATGGTCTAGAGATCTGTTACTTCACTGAAAGTTGAGATTTTTTTTTTTCCTTGTCATAAATTTAGTTAGGACACCAGGTGAAAAGAGGGTACCTATGGTGCTTTCCAAGTGACGCTATAACCAAAATTGAGTTTATGCCACGCTTCTATTTCTTCATGCAGGTCGTATCTACAAGTGCTTGTTTACTGGCTCTGTGAGCTCACTACTGACACTGCCATTAGATATTCTGTCAACGTAAGTACTTAAGCAGTCTGATACAAATAACTTTTCTAGTTGGATTATTGTGAAAATGGTTGCTTTGGAACTTAGTGTCCCGTTCTTCCAGCTGTGCTTGTTATCCTCTGTCATCTTAGGCGAGCAGCTGCCCTCTGCATGACAAGATGTATGGCCAACAGTATTACAGTAGAAATCATTTCACTTCGAAGTTCTGTTATTCAGGATCTTTGGAGATGGGAAACTGACTTTACAAAAATGGGCCCTGGTTAATGAAGTTTCGTATTCGATGTCAAGAAAACTTACGCTGCAAAATGACACTTAATAATTAAAAAAATTTCCTACAGTTTAAATCAGATGCTACATAGTAGAATATTTGTATATATTGCTAATAATATTAATGTCACACTGTTTGCTTTGTTACATTTTTATATTTTGAATTTAATTTTATCCATCCTGAGTCTCTTACGTGATAAGAGTTGTGTTTTGGTTCTGTTTTTGTTTTTTTTTATTGGATTGCCTGCTGGCTGACAGATTTTGATGCTTTAGTCACTATATGCTATTGAATATTGTCTGTCTTTGTCTTTTTTAAATCAGTTTTACTTACATAATCGCTAAATACCAACACAACAGAGTTTCAGGCTGGTTCTTAGGTTCAAGATAATGAAAAAAGTGAGGAACTGAAACTCAGTTTGAGTAGAATCAGTTGCACATCAAGCAAATTTTGAATGAATGTCCTGTGCCGTTCAGCTCAGTCATCTCAGTTGGGCTATTTGATTTGAGACATCAGGTCGTGTTACTTTTAATTAATTTTTATTGATGGAAGGAGATGCTTACTTGAGATTAGTAACAGTATTTTTCCTGTTACCTTCCAGTAAGTGTAGATTTTATTTTTATTTTTCTGAGAAGAATCTGAAACAACTGAACCTAGAGCACCTCTTCTTGTGTCTTTTACAGTCTAGGGAGAAAATAAAGGACTCGAGCATGTGTCAGATTTTAATGGCATGTGAAGCTGTGCTTTGACATGTATTTCCTTGACAGAGTCGATTTCAATAGCACCTTGTGTCATCTTCTCATTTTGTGGACTTCTCGTCCCCATGGTATTCACTGTGCTGTGCAGGCACACGTGTCTGTGCGGCTGCATGGAGAACTGGACTGATACTTCTTTGGGGATGGGAGAGTACTATGGCAGCATATTCCTTACTTAAAGAACGTGTGGTAGTTGGTTAGCTTCCCGAGTAAATTCATCGAGGTCGAGGAATAGTACAAGGGTGGAAATAAGTGGGAGGGGGTACCTGGAATTAGGGATGAGGATTGCCTAAGCCAGTTTTAAGTACCTCTTGCATTGCATGAAACCCTAGTTTCAGCTGGCTAACTGAACTTTGTTTTGCTGCTGCTTTACAGTCACATGACTTGATAGATGAGGGTTTTTAGAGTATAGGGTTAATAGCTGGGGTAAAAGACTACCTGAAATGTAGAGCAGTTCCATTCTTTGGGTTAGAGTAGCTCAGCAGATAAAATATTTCAGTGCACTGGATATTATGCATCTAGCCATTTAAACAAACCTTTTACTGTAACAAGTCATTTACTTCGCGGCTATTGTGTTTCCTTTGCTGTTCTTGAAGATTGTTTTTCCTGAACTATGCTTGAAGCTTTTCTTCATATTGAATCAGATCCTGTTTTGCAGGAATATTTATGTTTAAAGAGTAGTAATTTAAGAAACCAAACCACAGGGAAATAAAACCTTTTCCAAATCAGTGTTTATCTTGGCACTTAAAACCATTTGTACACAGGTACATACAGCCTTCGTAAAAGAAACCACCTTTGAAGAGATTTTTTTAAAATGAAATGAAAGTTATGTCTAGATACTTTCTTCACCCAGACATATAAATAAATTCCATTTTGCACAAATGCCAGTTTATTTGTTGATTTGAACTAGGAGGATCTGTTTGTGGTAGTTAACAATGACTAAATTTAGCCTTACTAGCAAAATATATTTGTCGTTAATGTTTGGGGTGTTTCTTTCTTTAACAGGGAGAACTTACTGGCTGACTGTTTGCAGGGCTGTTTTGTGGTAACATGCACTCTGTGTGCATTTATCAGCCTTGTTTGGTTACGTGAACAGATCGTCCACGGAGGAGCACCACAGTGGTTGGAGCAGAATCAGCAACAGCCGCTCAATGGTGTTGGTCAGCAAAATGAGGTAAAACTTAACTGCTCAGTAGTGCACGATAAATTTAGAAAATGGGTTTTTGTGAATAAATACATTATTGGAACCCAACAGTAGCGTTGTTTTACTGCAGGGTATCTTTATTTGCATATTAGCAGAAGTTGAACGTGTGTTCCTGTATAAGCTCAGTGACACCACTGTTCCATTTTTGAAGTTCTGTAAAATGGAATGTTAATGGATTTGTTAGTGTAATTTTTATAATGAAACTTTAACATTGTTTAGATTCTTATGTCTGTACCTTGACACTTTTTTTAAGATAATTTTGTGCATATGAAGCTAAATTGTCAGCCACAGTCAATGAAGATGCAGCTTGCTTTTATTTTGTCTCTCATAACTATTTCAGTAGTTCATGAGGTAACAATTCACTGTTCTCAAAACATCTGGAGGTTTTGTTGAAACCTCTGGAGCTTCTCTGCCCTCCCCCCACCCCCCAACACACACACAGGCACCCCGTTAGTGCTTACAGGAGCTTCTTGGGCAGGAGAAGAGATGATACAAGCAATATGTGCATGGGGGAAAATAACTAAAATTTTGTTTTCTTTTGTAATAAATGTCAACTTTTTTTAAAGACAGAGAGAGATCCTCAGCTTGATGACTGACTTGGGTTGTATATTAGTTATCATCTTTCTAATATAATGATGGTTTTCATAAGATCAAGAGAATTCCCCTCTATTGAGCACTGGTGAGACTGCTGCCCCAGTGCAAAAGAGACACGGACATACTGGAGTGAGTGCAGTGAAGAGCCAACAAAACTGATTAAAGGACTGGAGCATCTGACATACGATGAGAGGCTGAGAGAGCTGGAACTGTTCAGCCTGGAGATGAGAAGGCTCAGGGTGGACCTTATCAGTGTGTATAAATGCCTGATGGGAGGATGTAGAGAAGACGGAGCCAGTCGTCTTGGTAGTATTAAGCGACAGGACAACAGGCAGTAGGCTCAAAATACAGGAAATTCCGTTTAGACAAAAAAACCAAACAAACCAAAAACAAACAAACAGAGAAAACCCACAACAGAAGTGTGTTGTTTCTTTTTTTACTCTAAGTGTGATTAACTGTTGGAACAGGTTGCTCAGAGAGGTTGTGGAGCCTCCATCTCTGGAGTTACTCAAAAGCCAACTGGAAACAGCACTGAGCAACCTTCTGTAGCTGACCCTGCTTTGAGTAGGTGGGTTGGCTAGATGATTTCTAGAGGCTCTTTCCAACCTCACCTACTCTGTGAAGAAGTCTAAATGTTCCTCTTCCTTTTTTAAAACCTTTAGTGGTCCCAAATGTAATGCTTATCTAAAAAAATGCATTAACTTTCTTTTAACGCTATTTGGTTTTTCTGTGTACAGGATAAAAGTACGGAGAGAAGCTGATCAGTTTAACTGAATACTAAATCCTGTTTTTGCAGGCTCAGGCTGTTGTAAATGGAGGTGTTGAAAACGCTGTCCTTGATCAACCTGCTAACCCGGCTGCTGAGAATGTAGTTGTAGGCGAGAACCCTGAAATTCAAGAAGAACAAGTAGATGAAGAGGAGGAGGATAATGAAGATGAAGAAGATGCTGTAGTAGAAGATGCAGCAGATGCAAACAATGGAGCACAAGGTAACAGGTGACTCAAAACAGTTAATGTTCTAGTTCTTTTCAAATATAAATGAAACCATTGAAAATAGAACTGTCATAGTTCAAGGAAGCTGTGTAAATTCCCACTTCAGCTTATTTATCTTGTTTTCGCAAATGTCATATTTGTTTTGAGGGCTGAAGCATTTGCTTGCTGAAAAGCTATCAGCAGTTACGAGTTCAGTGTTGTGCACTTTAGTCTCTTTGTTCATTTAAAACAAAGCATGGAGCGGCTACATTTTGTTTTGGGTGAGTCTAACAACTGTAAAAATGGCCATTGTCTCCTCAGACGACATGAACTGGAATGCTTTGGAATGGGATCGAGCAGCAGAAGAGCTTACTTGGGAGCGAGTGAGTAAGAATCATTCTCTCGAACTGAATAAGTCAGACTCATACTTGAAATGATTTGTAGTATTGCTGTGTTAAAATCCATTTGGGATAGATTTGGATACCATTGTCTAGTGTGAAAACTATCAGTAAGAGGCTTTAGTGACGTAAAAAAAGTCATTAGTATTAAAACCAAAATGTATTATGCTACTTCTTGGCTATCCAAAAGGCATTTCTATGATTTGAAATATAGTAGCAGCTTAAAAAGTGTTTTAGCACAGACTTTTCTGAAGTCTTCAACTTAGTCAGGTTTAGAAATGAATTGCAGCTTGCTTTGAGGATGCTTGGCCAGATTAGGAGCACGTAGGTGTTGCGTTATATATAGTTTAATGCTTTATTTTTTTGTATTAATGAAAGCATTAAACTAAAGAAAAGAGAGAACTGGGTGTTTTGGTTAATTTACTTTATTTCCATATTTGCAAAAGACAAATGTATTTATTAAAAAATGGTGGATGTACACTGTAATCATAGAGTAGTGCAGAGACTCAAGAACTAGTTTTTTGTAGCTGGTTTAGAAGTAGCCAACCTCTGAGCTCAAAGTTCACCACATGCAGCAAAATCTACCTGAAGGTAGACACAGCAGCTTCATGTGATTTACCAGCGTCACTAGTGCCTCTGGCAGACAGTCATAAAGCTTGTCACTGTATTCCTAGGCTGTGATATAGTTGTTGCCTTGATTGCAGTGTAGTAGAAATACAGTTTTCATCGTGAGGGACAGGTCTTTGATCTTTGTTTTGTATCTAGTGAAAACTTGTTAGTCTGTTTGAATGCTATTTAGTGAAAAAGGGCATACATAAATTCAGGTTTCTGAACCATTCTACTGTGACAAAAGTGTTATATTTCTGAACCTAGTTTATGTGCTGGGAAATGTTGATGTACTCCTAACTGAAAATATTCCGATGCCTCTCCATGAATACAGAAATTCAGCGAACTGTTATAACCTTCCAATCCTATGTGCTGGCATAGGCAATAGACATCTAGTTGGCATTTAGTATCAAACGTGGGGTAGGCTTTTCTGCTACTTCATCTTCTGCAAACAGCGTGCAAGCTTTCTGAATTTTCAGAAACATTTGCATCTTGGTTTACTTTGTAGAGTATGTGCAACTTTAGTATCTTGGAACTTAGTGCAAAATTCTGGTACGAAATAACCTTGAACCTGGTATTTTACGGCAGTAAGCATGGACTAGGAGTGTCTGGATTGAAATAGTAAGAAATCATTGAAGTCAGGGGGAAGGAAACACTTTTTTTAAGGTTTTTTTTTTTTTTAATAGATGCTCTATTTTTGGCTGTTCGGTGGATGCTTCCCGTAACAGCTGTGCAGAGTGGTGGAGGATTTGTTTCCTGTCTTCCCTAGCTGTAAACTGATTCTGTTCTAAACTTAATAACATACAGTGTAGCAACATTATCCTGTTACTAGTTGCTTTTATACCTTGAAGTTACCATATTAACCTTTGACTTTTCTCAGTGTAACATAAACTAATACTTTGCAATGAGGAAGCAAAAAAAAAATTTCCTTTTCTATTTTAATATTGAGTTGTGTGAACGTGTTTTTAAATAACAGTTCAATCACCAAAATCTTTTGTAAATACAAAATCTTTGTCTGAGTCTTCAAAGTCTTGGAGAGAAATAGCCTATAAATTAATTGATTATGTTTGATTTGCCATATATAAATACGTATGTATTAAGATATTCCAGATGTATATGACTGCCTTTGATCAATTGAGTTTACTCTGTTGAATAAGAACTTAGTTTCTATCTTTAAGAATTTTTGTCCAGGTTCTGTTGGTTGAGCAATAAAAAAAACCTTTTGACTGTATTGGACATCAAAAGTTGGTGTGAAAGAGGCTTCTATGAGGCTTATGTTAGATGTGTGTTGCTTAGTTTTTCTGATGAGTAAATAAAATTAACTTTCTTATCCTCACAGATGCTTGGACTTGATGGATCTCTGGTTTTTTTAGTAAGTGAAATCCTGCATTTCAAGAATTTCTATAGAAGCCTTTTTTTTTTTAAGTAAACTGTACTTTTTATAATGACATCATTCTATTTAAAGTCCCTATTTTCATATGATATGTTCTTTAAAGAGACTGATGTATGATGTCATGTTCAAGCAAACTGTCTTTTTTTAGGAGTTTCACAGAGTAGAGTTGTGTCTGTGGCATAAAAGTGGAATTTCCTAAAAGACATAGGTAACTTTGGATCACATACTCCACTCTCAATAAAAATTAGACCCTTTAAAAAAAGCATACACTGGAAATACATATCTGTTCTAGCCTTAGGTTTTGCTCTTTATGTTATGATTAAAATAGTGTCCTAATTCATGATTTGCCCTAATACCACCAAAACACCACTAGTGAATTTTTAGTGTAGACTAGATTCTAAAATTTAAGATCTTCAGTTATGTTTCTTGACTTTATTTGCGGGTTGGGTTTTTTGTTTGGTTGGGTTTGGGTTTTGTTTTTTGTTTTGGTTTGGTTTTTTTTCCTCCCTAGAACTTTTCCCCCTCTGGAATATTATTTTAATTGATATCTATCAAATCTTTTTTTTTTTTTTAAATCTTCACAATAGTCAGTCTGTCTTGGGGAGCACGTATCTTTTAAGTTGGTTCCAAAAATCTTTATGATAATTTAGCAAAACACTCCTAAAAAGGCTATTGGCTTTTTACTGCTTGTCTGTGGGTGAACCTGTGTTGATTATCTCCGTGACAAACCCCTGCATACATAATGTATGTCTTCCAGTGGGCTTTCTTACAGTTTATTTGAAGGGCTCGCTCTGGTGCCCAGCCGACGTGACTGTTGGAGATGCCTAGCTCCGACTTCAGGGTCGGGGAGGGAGAGTGCAAAGAGCCAGTGGCAACAAAACTTTAACCTATCACAGCTTCATTCATTGGGTATCATCTGCCAGCTCACTTTTTAAAATAAGAGAAGTCATTTGTATTTTAAAGGGAAGATAGATCTGTGCTCTCTTCCAGCTGTATAAATTTTACTTTATTTAATGTGTGAAAGAAATACGTTTCTTAAATACGAATGTGTGTTTTAGGTACTGTGGTGGATAAATGTCTCGTGTCTGAAATAAAATGTCTCATAGTTTAATATAGTGTCTCATGTTTAAAATGATGTACCTTATTATGTCATTAGTGATTGACCTTAAATATTAATGTCAAAAGAATTAAAATTCCAGTGTACTTATGGCTGAGTTCATGTATTAGCTAAAAGTAATATTAAAACAGATGTGCTGTCGTTTCTAGAGTGAGAGCTGTCCGTTTTGTTAACGGGTTTCTTGTGACAAAGTCTAGTTGTTAAAAGTTCAGATGAACATTTTCTCATTTATAAAACAAATATCCACATACATTTCATGTTACTGTTTTTAAGGGTGGAACTATTTATATTGATTTTAAAATAAAAGCTTATTTTTAAAAAATAAGAGTGTTAAAAGCTAATGTAAGTGCTCTTATCTAGGTAAATGTCCATGAACATAAACAGATACTTTCATAATCTGTCCTGTGTGTTTTGGTCTGTTGTGTTAGAGCAAATTTCTTGGCTCTAACACGCGATGTGCAAGTTCTGGTAATAATAGGCAGTTGAAATAGGAATTTTAGATACAAAAGTAAAGTCACTTATTGAAATGACTGATACTTATGTACTGTTTTCTTGTTGTCTTTCTCCCTCCTTCCCCCACACTCCTTGCAGGAACATGTCTTTTGGGTGGTATCTTTAAATACGTTGTTCATACTTGTGTTTGGTAAGTATCATTTGCTCTTAGGTTTTAAAAAGATCCTTCTTTGTGAAGTGATACTGCAGGTTAATTTTAAGGCTGTTCTCTGAGAATAAATGAAGTTGTGACATCTAAAAACGGAACCACAAACGAACTGGGAATATGAATAATAAACCTTTATTGCTTCTAGTTTTGTCATTTTAATTCCTTTTAAGTGAATAGGTTTAAAGTAGGAAATCTACGAAAAGCTTAATGATGTCAACCAAAGCACAGAAAATATTTGTTAGCAATATTGTTAAATTAAAGGAGGAACCTCCTGGAATTTAATTTATGAGAAAATGCAGTACTTCTAGGAAAAGCTAGGGTATTTTTTGTCCTTACAGTTTTCGCTAGATTTAGTTAAATCACTTTTTTCCATCAAGAATCCATTTTTGGAGCTCAAAATTGGGAGGGAGGGGGCGCGCAAGAGTGCAGCTGACTCTGTAGAGTTGTCAAACATACTTTCATTTTGCGTCCAAACTCACTACAGAACAACTTCCCTTAGTTCATACAACTTAGACTGACTTAAATTGTAGGAAACAGTAATTTCTAATCAGTGGTGTATTTTACTTTATTTTCCTTTCTTCTTCCTGTAGATGCTGAAGCTGAACTGCAACTTTAAATGTTTGCAAGACTCTTTCTATTTCTAGTACAAGACAGGAATATTTCCTTGTTCTGATTCCATGTATAGTTAGTGCTAGGACATAAACTTCTCACAGCTTAAAAAAAATTTAAAAAATTCCCGAACTGTAGGTGTGTATTTCTCAATCATTTGAACCCTAAAAGAAAAGGGTAAAATGCCTGCCTTATTAAAAATAGCAGTAAGCCCCTCCTTGAGAGTTTTGGGAATTCCTATTTTATATTTACTGCTTATAATATGTAGGGTAAATTTGCATTTCTGCTCTGGTTTTACTGCAGAAGGAGGGGTAACAAATTTAGCATATTTTTTTAAGACCCTCCTGAGAGGCATTAGGCTGTGATTTGGGCTTTTCTTATTTTTTTTGTACCTTACACCTGTTGAGTGACATGGTAGGGTAACAGCTCTACCCTGTGCCTCAGTTTTGCCTCTTTCGCTGCTAACAGAAGCTTTTGGATTATGGTGTTCGAGCTCATTAGTGTTGTTCTTTTGACACAGCTGTGTGCAGAAGCATTTTAGTGACAAGACAGAGCATTTTATACACTTGAATAGATACCGGACACAAATTTTCACTTGCTCTGAATTACCAGTTTAGAAAGGGATTGGGTATGTTGCTTTGGTTTTTTTGAGTGGTGTTTATTGGCAGAAGAGTTTGAGCTTTAAAAACTGAAGTCATATTGCAGATAAGAAATTTTTGCTGGCAAAGTAAAGCTAACGATACTGAACCAGTGATTTGAGCATCTGGTTACTGAAACGAATCAGCAGATCAAAAGAAAATAAAAAGATTTATCATGTATATTTGATTCAGAAAAAACTGTAACTGTTCTATTAAGAGCTGGAAAATACTTGAATTATTTCTTTCTCATAATTAGTCTATTTTAATCTGTAGTTATCAGAAGTTAATTAGGTTTTTTTAGCTGCTATAATACTTAGGCTTTTGTAATAAGTAGATAATAACTATGAAATTTCTAAATCCTTGGTTTAAATTCAATAAGTGAGTAATAAGAATAATTAATAAGGTTGTCCTGTAGATATGTTTTCAGTAGCTCTAAGTGTGCTTTAACAAGTGGGAAACTAACAAGTAGAGAAGAGAAGGGGAATGACTTTCCTAAGCAAGCAAGCAGGAGATCTGGGAATTCAATTTGTGCTACTCAAGCCTATTTTTAGTATCTTTCCCACAAAGTAATACTGCCTAATTTACAACTGCCAAATCTCCAGTTATTTGTAATTACAGTCCTGATGAGTTCAAATGTCACAGGAGGTACTTTCTAGAAGATAAAGCAGAAGGAAAGCTTTTGGAACCTTAATTACTGGTCCAGAAATTCTCCTGCGATGTTCTCCTGGACAAGTTAATTAAGTTTGACTTAATTCATATTTTTGGTAGCTCACTTTAGTACTCACAGAGGAGTTTGTACTCCTTCATGCTTTTTATTAAAAGGGATCTGTTAGAAATTCTCTTTTAAAGAAAGTTATTTTAAAAACGTGATACAGTGTGCACTATAATCTCATAAAACTGTCAAAAAGATACAACTTTTAAGTCATGAGTCTGCCTATAGGAGCTGTGAGTGTGTGTGTGTGTGGTTTATTATTTATTTTTTTAATCTCACTTTTCTTTCTCTTGCTCTTACTGGGCAGGAAGAGCTCAAGTCCTCCCTTTATCTTTTACTTTTTTGCTATTCCCAGTAACTGCTGATTTCTCTGAGAGGGACATAAATTAAAACTTTCTGATCATTGATGAGGGTCCTGCTGAATCTTTTCCTAGTGTTTTTTTACATACTGGTCATACGGGAATGAGGAAGAGAGAAAAAATCATCAGGCTTTTCATTTGAGGGTATGGTTAGTCTGCAGTAGTCCCTAGAGTGGATTATCACGATATAGTGAAGGCAATACAGGTGAAAATAAAAGCTTGCAGTTACTGCAGCCCCTTTACTTCCTATTGACTCCCTCTGCCCCTGTAGGAAAGCGATGTTGAATTCTGTAGTCCTTCGTAGCTTGGTTAGAAGACCAGAGAGTGAGTTAAAACAACTACTTGATCCTGTTGCAAATACACAGGTGTCCAAATTGGGGGAAAGTGCTGTGTTTTTTAATTCGTTCCTCCTGAGACCTCGGAATTGGCTGGAGTGAGTTCTCGGGAATGATGACCGTTCTTAGTACTTTAATTCAAAGTAAAAGACTTCTCGGTTACTCCTCATCCCTTCACTGGAGCATCATCTTTCTCCCCCTCATCTTCTCTTTCCTTTGCAAATATCTGCAGGGCTTGCATTTTTCACAGCATTCTTAAGAACTAAAGCACTAAAACTGAAACCTTGCTAAAGCAAGTCCCCTCTGACCAAGATATAAACTGGGCTACTCTTAAGTCTTTTAGTGCATGGGAAAGAGTGAATATACAGAACAGGTTCCTACAGCAGCCTGAGACCGATACCACCCTAGTATGTAAGATGGAGAAAATGCATTAATTCACACACAGCAAGATGAGCTAAAAAGGAAAAGATTGTCTTCTTATTCTGTGTAGTTTTATATTGTTTGTAGTCTTTCAGTGTGAATTCTGATCTGATTTTCAGTGCTTGTAAAAATTAGAGAAATATAACACTTACAAATATTTGCACAGAAAGTAATTTTTTTAGCTGTTTTTCACAAAATTGATGCAAAGTAGAATAATTACCATGTTACAATACACATCCTGCAAATAAGGCTCCATTTAGCAATTTTCATGGCCTTTTTTTCCCTTTCTTTCTGCTTATGTCTTTCTGCAGCATTTTGTCCATACCACATTGGTCACTTCTCCATTGTTGGCCTGGGCTTTGAGGAATATGTAAGTACTGTTTTATAATCTCAAAATGAAAGAAATGCCACTGTTTATCTAATCACAATATTTTTGTAGCATCCTTCCACTTTCGTTTGTGATCGCAAAAGTAACTTGGAGTGTATCTCATTTTTTCTCCTCAAACCTTTTTTAATCTATGATTAAAAATGTTCTCTCACTCTTTCCCACTTCCTCCATTATTTACATTTCAAGTGAGGTTTCCTCCTTTTACAAAACAGTGCATGCATTTTGGGGGGTTTCTTAACAGCCTCTTAATCCTCATGTACATTTTAAGTTTGTCTACTGAGTAATTTTCATAGTTGATGATAATACGTAGTGAAAGCTAGGAGGTAGTAAGGTGTAAGGTGACACTTTGTTTTGTCTGTAGAGGTGGTTTAATGTTTGAAGAAAGTAGTTGTTAGGCTTTTCCAGTAAACGTAAACATTTTCTGCTCTTGATGGAGACACCAAAAAAGTACTAGGCTATTAAAATATGAAAAACTAAAGAAACTTGTCATTCTTCTTGAAGAGTTGAGATTTGGAATTTATCTTAATTGCATAGAAAGGAGATAGAATCTTTTAAGAGACTGATAAACTTTCCCTTTTTTTCCCTTCCCCTCCAGGTTCAAGCATCTCACTTTGAAGGCCTAATTACAACTATAGTTGGATATGTTCTGCTAGCAGTGACTCTAATTGTTTGTCATGTATCCTTTTGTCAGCAGTTACCTGGTGCAGATTTTACATGTAAATAATTTTTCTGGCTATATTTTGAGGAGGCACAGGCACGGTGCAGATGCAATTAATTTACTGTTTTGCTGTGCTCGTTTGGTGAAATCAGAAGAAAAGGTCTCTTCTGTTTTCTTGGACATTTAAAAGTTGTCAGTGTGACTGCATTCTTCAGAACATGGCACATGTTTAACAACAGTCACAGGCTTTTATGCTTGCTCGAAGGCCTCCAACTAAATTTTGAAGGTCTGTCTGAGAAGATGATTGTAGAACCATTGTGTTTTCCTCACTGCATTTATACTATTGCTGTGGGCTATGTAGTTGCAGCAGAAAGAGAAGCGAGATTACGAAAATGCATAAGGTACGATAGGAAATTTATTCACATCTTTTCGATCCTGCCAGATCTTTAGAGTGTAGATTGTTTTCGTTTCTCTTTTATGTCTCTGAACCACTGAGAGTTTGCAGCAAGGATTTCTTTCAGGTGATAACCCTTGTTATTACAGAGAAAATTAAGTAACAGCAGAGTCCTGAAAGCTAGAAGGATTTGGTCACACGTGATAAGTCTGCATTCCAGGTGCACGTTTTTAAAGGGACTACACCAACTTCAATTTGAAAGACTAACATTTGTTAGCAGTTTTCTGTTCAAGAGTACACAAAGCTAATGTCAACTTTAGACTGCACTATTCCCATGTGCAGTGCAAATGTGGGAAAACAGTTGATTGGCATGTCTCTGTTTTACCTCCTAAAAGAAAACAGAGCAAACCCCCAAACTGTAATATGCATCCAGCTTTCCCTGGAAAAGGTGAGAACTTGTTTCAGACTGCACGAAAAGGAAAGCTACCATTTAAGGTAGGCCTTCCGTTTTGAAACTTGCTGACTCGTGGCAGATGTTTTCAAAGGCAGCTTTTATTTCCTGAGAATTTAAGAAGAGTGGTAGTAGTATTATTTATGTATTTATTCATTTATTTTAGATGCATGTTTGAGAGGGTTATCCAGCACATCAGGTTGTGACCTCCAGAGTCACAGCAAATTTTGAAAATAGAGCCCTGATAAAGTACATACTTCCTATTGCACTTTTGTCTTTTATAAAATTTTCTGTAGCTAAAAGCCACATAATAATAGAGTTTCATATTAATCAAACTATGTTATAAAGTATTTTTCAGTATTATTTTCTTGACAAAACTATTCAGGGTTTGGCAGCCCTTGTTAAGTTCCAGCGATCACGTCGTTTATTAGGAGTTTGCTATATTGTTGTCAAGGTAATCCTATCTTTTTATGTGTAGCAAAAAACACTCACAATTTAAGCTTACATTATAACGTTCTTAGCAACTTCTGTTAAACTAGTGAGATGTTCTTTTCTCTTTTTTTTTCCCTAAAGGTTTCCTTGTTAGTAGTGGTTGAAATTGGTGTGTTTCCTCTCATCTGTGGCTGGTGGCTCGATATATGCTCTTTGGTAAGAATGGAAATAAGTGGGATAAAATCTTTTTTAGCGGTGTTTATATTTAAAGGAAAAAAGTTCTGATAAGAAGAGTTGTTGATATGAGTTTGACAGCACTCTTCTGTTTTTATAAACAGCATTTCCAGAGGGAAAGGGGTTTTTAGGTACTGCTGAATCCTAATTTGTTTTCCTTTATGTTACTAAATACAAATTAACTTGCTCTTATTAAAGTAACAAGATCCTAATCCTTTTTAACGCATTTACAACAGCACTGTGGTAACGAACTTACAGGCAAACTTGTGTACTGAATAAACTTCTTTATGTAGCCATCTTACGTGAAACGGTAATGACTTCATATTTTAATAGCTGTCCAAACTCTTTGTTTTGAACAAGGTACGTGCCGTGTTTGCTTGGAATTGAGAAGGACAGTTTTTTCTGTCCTGAAAAAAAATTAAGTCATTAAGTTCAAATGAAGAAAATTAATTTCTTCTAGCTGTAGTAGAAATAGAATTTTACTGAAGGGAATAAGTATTTGCTTCCATCACTGCCACTTTGAGCTTATTTATAGTTTATGTAATGTATGTTAGCGTTTGAGTTGACTTCTTTCTGTCAGAAGAAACTGATCTTTATTTGCTGTTCTTACTGTAAATTACTCCCTTTTTTCCTAGTTAAATGCTGTAATTATTTACGTGTTAGCACAAGGCAGACATTTTAAATTAAATGCCTAGTAGTACAAAACAAAAAACAAAATGAGTAACTGTGGAGGTTTGCCAAACTTTATTCATATTTGTTTACTACTTACCTTCCAGGAGATGTTTGATGCCACTTTGAAAGACAGAGAATTGAGCTTTCAGTCTGCCCCAGGTACCACAATGTTTCTGCACTGGTTAGTTGGAATGGTTTACGTCTTTTATTTTGCATCCTTCATTCTTTTACTGAGAGAGGTAAGTCTGTAAGAACAAGACTGGTATGTAACGCAGTTAGAGAAGCTTGTGTGTTGAACTGTTAGTTAAATCTTTCACGTGTGGGTATTGCTGCTACTGTATTTTGTGTGTGTGTATTGGATTTCAGCCTTATGTAAAAAGGGCCACACTGGTACTTAACTACAGTGGAAAGTGATGATTTAGAGTATATTTTACTTAGAGATTTTTAGTTTACAAAGAGTCCTTAAACGTAGGTGTTGCCTTCAAATGAATCTAAATACGTTTCAGTTGTTTAAGATTGGTAAATACTTGAAAATTAACCTTGTAATTGGTTATTGCTTCTCTGTTTCTCTATGATAATGCTTCCTTTGCTCTATTTCTGTACCATTTTGTTGAACCTTGTTCAACAAATACCCCTATTATCTTTAAAACTTTCTTGCTGCAGCAGTGTCACCCAAAACGAAAAGCAAAGAATACAAAGATAATTTTCTCTTCATATATTGTTTTCTATTTCCTACTTCAGGTATTGAGACCTGGTGTCTTATGGTTTCTCAGGAATTTGAATGATCCAGACTTCAATCCTGTGCAGGAGATGATTCACTTGCCCATTTATAGACATCTCAGGAGGTTTATCTTATCAGTGGTAAGGACTTTTCTCAAATTTCTTCATTTGGAAAGAAAATTTTGTACGTTAGCTCCCATATACGCTACTGCATGTTTAAGGAAAAACATTTTCATGTGAAGGTGATTAGACACTGGAACAGGTTGCCAACAGAAATCTATGCCTTGAGATACTCAAAACTCAACTGGATAAGGTTCTGAGCAGCCTGATGTAACTGGGCCTGCTTAGAGCAGAGGGTTGGTGTAGTTTACCTCGAGGTCCCTTCCAAACCAAATTTTTCTGTGATATCTTCTCCTTATGCAAAATCACAGGAAATGTTTGTGTATTCAGGCAAGTGTTTATTATTATGGATATTGTAAATCACAACTCTTTCATGATGCTCTTAGTTATTGCACTAAACATCGTGCGTCCAATTCAGCTAAAGTAGTGCAGCAGGCACAGAGTTAACTTTCTAGTGAAGTTTTGGATTGGGTTATGCTGACCTAGCCAGTGGCATCTGTTTCCAGGTTATCGTTGTAAGATAATGAAAACTATGGAAGTCTTTTCCTTTTGCTTGTTTGTCTGATGTTTGCCTGGCATGCAGTAAGGGAAGGGTCTTGGGCTGTCTTTGACATAAATGTCATGTCAACTGTGAAAACTGATATACCAGAAACAGTATTTGATGTACTGTATTAATACAGCTAAAGTGGTTTGAGCAGTGGAAGTTCATAGAGAGATTTTAGTTCTGTTAGAGAGCCCTCCAGTACCTGAGAGGAGCTGACCTGTCCACATTTCAGAGTATTTCCTCCTTAGATAATCATCATGCTTTAGCTGCCTGAAACTGTGCCACAGCAAGTGGCCCAAATATAAGTGCAGATGTGCTTGTTGCTAAAGGTCTTTGAGATAGGTTCTCAGACTGTGTTGGAACTGGTGGTTCCTTGAACTTCACCTTTTGATTTGCTTAGCTGATTAATTCAGAACTTTTACCAGCCTTATGCTAGAAAACAGGAACCAGAATGGCAATTATTTACAGCTTACCGTTTCAAAAAACAAGTCACACTTTTCAAGTTGTGTTTCTTTCTCAAGACTTTTAAAAAGTGTCTTGTGTAGAACGTGAACTATTAAGTTTCAAGAATGGGATTTGATTTTTCTTCTTTACATAGTTAAACACAGTAATTTTGCATTTTTAGTCTCTAGTGGTGCATTTATATGAAGTGTAAGAATGTGTTTAAAATGTACTTGATTTTTAATGTGGTTCCTTAAGGAAACAGGATTTATAGAAATGCATGCTCTTCACGTACCTCATCTGCCCTACTAAGTTCTGATCTTTCGGCCAGTTTAAAATGTGAGGAAATAGAAGCTGAAAGATCTTTAGAGGCTTCTACAAGCGGCTTGAAAACTCAGCCACTAAGAAAAGAAAGGAATACAAAATTAGTAATCCCACTGCTGGGGGAAGGGGAAGAAAGTAGAACTGGCTGACATTATCCTAACTGTCAGCTGGCCAGTCAGTGCTTATTCAGCCGCAGTCCTGTTTGGCGAGGGCATCGCAGTGTACTGGTCTGCCTGGGACGGAGTGAATTTTCTTCATAGCGGCCCGTGTCCTTCTGCGCTTTGGATTAGTGGCTGAAACAGCGTTGCTGACACAGAGATGTTTCGGCTATGGCTGAATGGTGCTTGCACAGCATCAAGGCTTTTCCCCTTCCCTGCTCTGCCCTGCTTCCTCACCCTTCCAGCGACTAAGCTGGGGGTTGGGCAGTGGTTATACTGGGACAGCTGACCCAAACCGCCCAAAGGGGTATTCCATACCATATGATGTTGTGCTCAGCAGTAAAAGCTGTGGGAAAGGGCGGGGGGGGGGTTGTTCATGGTTATGGCATCTGTGTTCCTGAGCAACTGTTAACATGTGCTGATGCCCTGCTTTCCAGGCACTAGCTAATCACCTGTCCTCTGATGGGAGGTAGTGACCAAATTCCTCTTTGCGTTCTGCTTGCGCGCACAGCTCTTGCTTTCTCTATTCAATTGGCATTATCTCAATCCACAAGTCATCTTACCTTCCTTCTATTTTCTCCCCGTTCAGCCGGAGAGCTGAATGAGCGAGCAGCTGGGTAGATGTTTGGCTGTTCGCCAGGGCTAACCCACCACACCCAGGAAACCTGTCGGAGAGATGGGTGGGAAACTAGGTTTGGTTGTTTCTGCTGTTCAGACTAAGTTGTTTTACTTGTTGCAGATTGTCTTTGGATCAATTGTACTGCTCATGCTCTGGCTTCCTATACGCATTATTAAGTATCTCCTGCCTAACTTTCTTCCATATAATGTTATGCTCTACAGGTAAGCATTTAATTTTAAAAAAGATGGTTTTTCAGTCTCCCTATAACTATAAAAAAGTGTATTTGCGCTCTTTGAGCATTAATGTGACGTTGTTTGGTATGTTTTGTTTGTTTCCAATTAATCTAAACTTCATTGTTCTAGAAAAGTAAAAAGATAAAGGATGTGGATACATCATACAATTTGTCAAATAAAAAGCTACTAGGAAAAACAGAAGGCATTTTGTATTACTTCTGTAATGATAACCGTTTGGTTTTTACATGCCCTCAAAACACTTTCCCCTTCAACTTTTTGGTAGTGAAGTTGCTGCCATGTTTGTTTTTCATTCATTCCTGATTATTGTTGCTTCAAGAATAAAAGAATATCTGTAACTGCATTTCTTTTTAATGATAGCAGTATCTTTCTGTTTCTGAATAATTGAAACAGCAAAGATAGAAGCAAATCATATCCTCTGATACAATCTTTCTCTACATTTTCTCTTAAATTTCTTGTGCGCCTAAGTGCCTATGTGAACACTTAACCTGTGTGCTCAGAGTAGTACACAAGGAAACATGTCTGAAAAAAACTAAGAATTGTTCCTATTGGCATCCAATATACCTTTTTATCATAGTGTTGTTAATATTATTCAGTGTAAAAGATCACTGTCAGAATGTTCCTTATGTTTGACTTCCTGCTCTTCCCATTGTTTCTAGTGATGCTCCAGTAAGTGAACTTTCCCTAGAGCTCCTTTTGCTTCAGGTGGTGCTTCCGGCTTTGCTAGAACAAGGACATACAAGACAGTGGTTGAAAGGTCTTGTACGAGCATGGACTGTTACTGCTGGGTACTTGCTGTAAGTACAGAAAGCCAGAGTCAGCTACAGGCATGGTGTCCAGCTTAGCCTTTTAACACAAAAGCAGCATCCTTTCAAGAGAGTTATTCCAACAAGTAGCTTTAATAGCTATTTTACAGATAAATACGTGATGAAGAACTTCTACAGTGATTTCCTATGGAAGTACCTTCTCTTAAGCGGTAGCTGTACCTATTTCTGGACTAGTCTTTGACAAGTAATTGTTCTGGTACGCTATTACAGCATTTGCTTAGTAAAAAAAAAAAAAAATCTATAGAAGTATGACTAACAGCTTGTTAACTTCCTATTACATGGAAAAATTAGAGGTGTCAGCAGAGCATTTCCATGAGTTGTCAAAATAACACACATGTGCATATATTGCATTTCTTACTATAAGAAGGAAAAAAAAGAGGAAAAATTATTTAGAACATTAAGCTGAAGAAATGAATACCTTTAAATCGGGGATTTTAAAGTTAAAAGTTCAGTATCTAAAGAAGGATAAAACTGTCTCTTTGTCAGCTAAAGTAAATGATTATACAAAGAGAGGCTCTTTAATTTAGACTGCTAGGCAGAGTTCTAGCACTTGAAATTATTTTTTAGTTTGTATGTTGTTTGCCAAATTAGTCAAGAAAAAATTAAGGTTGATTTTGTTTCTATAAAGTTTTAAATTTAACTTCAAAGTATATTGGCGTTTTCCCACCACGTCTTGCTCATTATGGGTCTTGCCAACGCAGCGCTATTAAGATGAGGATTTATCTATTCTTTGCTAAGTTGTGTCTCAGACTAAGAAAGTGAATGAAAGCCTTTTTTATTCCACTGCAATCCAAACTATTTATTTTAGCTTCTCATAAGGAAACTCTTCCCACCCTTGTTCTCCTAGTTTGCATTTTGGAAAGTTATTTTTGAATTAATTTGTCCATATTTTGATAGTGTTTAAGTACGGCACAAGAAGAGCCTTTCAGAGATGATGGTAGAAATGGCTTTGCTTTCTCCACTGTTGCGGCTGTTAAGAAAAATTGTGAAATATCTCTTGAGCAATTTTACTTAAGAAAAGAGGAAAATCTTTTCCTCTGCTTTTTAAAAAAAGCAAACTGCTCTGAAAATATTATCATTGTCTGCCAGTAGAGTATCTGCATGCATCTTACTGCTAATAAAAATTCTGCTAAAGCTGAGGAAAATTAACTTCTCAATGTTCATATTCGGTTTGGGGTTTTTTTTCATCAGACTCAAATATTTATTTCCTAATGATGTATGCAGGAAATATCAATGGAATCCTTTTTAAAATAGATTGACTCTTTCTAGGACTGATGCTCTTAGAAAGTGTGAACAGGTTTTGAGCAATTTAGAATCTTCTTGAAAGACTCTGCCTGACTCTGTGCTTTTGAAAACGTGTCTATCGCAATACAGTTCTGTCCTTGTACAGTTTAGGTTTGAAGGCAATTGTTTCCAGTAGAGCTTAGTAGCAGTAAAATAAAAGCTGTCAGGTGAGCAGCCTGCTTACACAAACTGAAATATTGATGCAATTTTCCTTTTATATGTGCAACAACTTTAATACCAGATGTTATTTTTAAAGCAAACAGACAAGTCATCTTTATTTGTGGCTGTATTCCCACTGTTCTGATCTGCATCCACACTAGCATTTTTCTCCTAAATTCTGTGTTTAGGATGACGTTGAGTACATTATCAGAAAATGGTTTATTTTACTTTATCAAGATTCTGCCAGTACTCCTGTATAAGTTTTGTACAACTTGTTCTGAGCAGGCCTATCTTTCTGTAAGATTCCCATTCATATCAAACAGAACAAACCTGAAATTTTAATTGTTGCAGGGATCTCCATTCTTACCTACTTGGTGACCAGGAAGAGAATGAAAACAATGCAAACCAGCAGCCTAACAACCAGCATGCTCGCAATAATAATGCCATTCCAGTTGTAGGAGAAGGTCTTCATGCAGCCCATCAAGCCATACTTCAACAAGGAGGACCTGTGGGTTTCCAGCCTTATCGTAGGCCTTTAAAATTCCCGCTCAGGGTAGGTGTATCTAACACATTAAGAAAAAAGGGAAAGGCATTTGAAAAACGGGTATGATTTTTCTTGTAAGAAAGATTTAACCCACATGTTATCAGAAGTCAAGCGGTGGGTCGTGTTGTTTTGTGTGTTGCGCAGTTTGCATCTTTCTGAAAAGCAGACTTCCAGTTATTCTCACATACGGCTTTTTTCAGCCTGTAACTTAAGGCCTTCAATTACCGTTTTATTTATACATCACATACATGCTGTGTATTATCTATTAGTTCACGTCTTATTTTCCTGATGGTTAGTGCTGGAGGGAAATAAAATAACCCCCCAGCAAACAGGTAGTTCAGGAGTGTCTCTAACAAGGCATGGCTTTCAAGAGGCCATACTTCAGTCTTTTAGCTGAAGTGTATTTTAAAGTATTTTGCTTTATTAAGAAATTAAATAGAGAACTTCTCCTGAATCTATATTAAACACAGAAAGGTGTTATAATACTTGAAAGTTCCAAATCCCTACAATTAGAAAGGAAATGTTGTTGGCAAATACTTAAATTTCTAGAATAATATATAGGTCAAACTAGATAAATTGTTTTGTTGCTACCAGAACTCTGAGTTAATCAAATATAAACTTAAACACAGCTCATTTACCGTGGTTTCAGGTAGAGCTCAAGGATAGAAGTAATGGCTAAAGTTAGAATGGTGTAGTATTGGTTCTGGAGTTTCCTTAACATGCTGAATCTACCAGAATTCTCATAACAAAGTACAAAATGAAGGGGGTTCCTCCCCCCCCCTCCCCCCCCCCTAAATCTCAGCCTAGTAGAACTGAAAGCAAATTTGAAAGTACTTTAGGATTTTGCAACTGTTGAGCTTCTGGGTGTTTGAAGTTGGGGTTCTTTTGGGGGGCAGGGATGTTTACTTTCTTCCACTCCTGGCTCTCTGCAGGAATGCATGAGCTACAGCACTGTTGTAGAGGAAACGGGGAAGAAGTAGCTCGGGGAGGAAAAGGCTGGGGAAGCAGAATGAATTTGCCCCGCTCACAGCAGCTGCTGCTACCTCAGTTTGGTCATAACAGGAACTCAAAGCGTGCCCTGACTGACACCAATTTAATCAAGCATTAAAATGCACTTACTGCTGAAAGGAGCAGTGCCAGTCATCTTCCCATGGCAGTTGCTCCTTTCCGTTCTTCCCTTCTTAGCGTGAATGCCTGTGCATGAACATACACACAGTGAACTGGAACAGGAAACTGGTCCAGCGGAAAACTGAGGTAATATGCAGAAAGCATTGGTTAGACACGTTTGAAAGTTCAGATAAGACATTATGGTGTTATTTTTAAAGAAAATAGGATACTGTGACATTTTTCAGTTAGACTGAGTCAAGTTCATACGAAGTTGCTGCGATGACAGGTGAATTGAAATTAGTTCCCTGCTTGGCTGCTGAGGAGGTAATTAAATTGGGTTAGTGTGACCTGGCAACACACAACTGTAATGTGGACGTGCTGCCTTCAAGGAAGGGGTGCGTTAACCTAAGGATTCATTCTAGAGCTACCTTTGCATGGTTTATTTTATTGTTGTGGATGCCTCTGGATAAGAACGTGCTGAAATCGTCTCCTCCTCTCAAACCATTGCACAGTATAAGCTTTCAGTAATTTGGGGTGCTGACCTTGAACTGGTGATAACTAAGCAGTTTCACGTTCAGCTGTCAAAGACTGTTTTTTTTCTGGTCTACTTATCTTCATCTAGACGTTTTAAGTTGTTCTTTGGAGACTTCTACAGAATGTAGAAATAAAAAGAAAATCTGATTTAACTGAATTTCTTTCCATTGTTTTCATCAAGAGATATGATGTGCGCTTGCACAGTCTCAAACACATGGTAGCTCACTAATACGATTCTATGTCCCTGGTTCCACTTGTTTGAAATATTTAAATAATGAATCATTCAGGATCACTGTAGGTGCTTCAGTTGTGATTTTTGGTATACTGACCTTGATTCTACTTAGAAAAATTCATCTTACAAAAAATACGTCTCCCACACGGACTTCCACTGTGGAACAACACCGTGTTTTAATTACTTTCTCATGGGATTTTAAGCATTTGAGAAAAAAAACATTGTAAACATCTGATCTTTTCCATGCTTTCATTAATTTTTTTCATTTTAATCAAGTTGTAAGAACCTAGAAGAAGGTGATTTGTAGTCAGTTTTTATGTATGAGTGTTTTTCACTAGAACTCGCTCATTGTGTCCAGACAGATTGAGCAAGCCATAAGAACTGATCCTTCATGTGATTTCGGTTACAAATAAGCATGTAAAACTATGATTTTGATATTTTTTTTTTTAAATCTAGTGAAGTACACATACTGTTTATCTCAAACAAAATAAAAAGACTGGATTTTTTTTTTAATTATTCTGCATAAAACCTTATCAGTTTTATCAGGCAGTCTAGATAATTCTTCCAACTCATTCCTTTTTTAAACAAACGCTCTCTTGCAGGGACCAAAGCCTTTCCAGAATGAATGCCAACGTGTAGAATTTGTTGAATTTTCTGGCTACTGCCTTGTCTTCCTTTAGCCTTCCTTTCATAATCCATAGTTGTCAGCAGAGCCCGTAAACTCTCTGGCAAGCTTTCTTCTGAGGATTTTTAGATTTATTTTTTTTTACTTGTTGATCCTTTAAAAAAACCAAACCTATCTATAAAAATAAATTTATCATTACTTTTCATAGACTTGGTATGTTATTTCTAAAATCCCTTTATGGCATGCCCTACTGTAGTTTTTAATTTCAGGTACCAGATTTCATCCATTTTCTCCTTGTTTGTTTTCCCTGTGGATTTATTTCCAACTTCTGGAAAGATCTTCTTCGGGAAGCCATTTTTATTTTACTGTTTACTGTGACAACTTTGAGGAGACTTTTTTTTTCCCTTAGGTCTTATGATTAGTAGTGTGAGTTTGTACCAGACCTTCACTTCAGTATATCTAAATGCATCTCCTGTGAGCATTTTTCCTTTTGACTACTGTTTTCAATAGTCTTTTAATAAATGTCCTCATTTTAACTAGTTCACTTTTTTGAAATAATAGTACTGTGGTGGGTTTTGGAGAGAGGAGGGCTGTCCTTGCAAGATCTCCGAGTCCAGATATATCGCGGTCACTGTCAGTGCTGCTTCCGTGATATGAGTGACTAACTGCCTGTGCATTGTTGAGGTCCAAGTCAAGAGCTGCTCTTCTTCTGGTACGTTCTCTTGCTCACTGATCCAAGAAGCAGCCCCGTATGGTGTTTAAAAGCTGTATATCGGCTTTAGTCCTTCCTGTGTTGTTTATTCCCACGTGGACTGACACTTCCCTGGCGTTCCCTAAGCAACTGTTTAGACAGTATTGGTCCCAAGCAAGTCACACCATGTGCTCATCACCACTGAGAAGTTTTTTTGCCTGCAGTCCAGTTGTCAGCTACTCTGGTTTTCTTTCTGTCACTTGGGATCCCTAACCCCAAAGAGAGTATTCTGTGCGGAAAAGGGTGTGTGGCTGTCACCTCGCAAGTAGTTGGGTATAGTGGAATCATCCTGCTTCATGCAGGCTAATCTCTACAAAATACCAAGATTTTCCTTCCTTTAAGCAGTGCTGAAGATCCTAACCTAGAGATGAGACTGATCTACACTGTCCCCAAAAGTCTCATCAAGGAAAATGTGTGTTACAGATTTAACTTTCTCTCACTAGTCTGTTACGATAAGGTGTTAGTTTTCCCATAGTAAGCTGGCTTGCTGTGTGGCTTTGATGAGTGAAGCAGAACTTCATAGCACGTGGTGCTTGAGACATTCAAATTTTTCAAGTAGTACATGAGAATTCTCTGGTAAGATGTAAGCCTGACTAAGGAGCCACCAGCTTTGCTGTCAGCTGCTGGTCGCAGAAACCCGAGGGCATCTGGAAGAACTTTCTCCGCCAGGTTTTCCTTATTATAAAACCACTGCCTTGCTTCTCTGGCATACAGAGCTAGAAACCTTTCAGGGTTAATTGAGAGTCGTGCTGGTCAGTGCAGAAATAAAGAGATTATTTTTTAATGTAACATAACAAAGAACTTCAGTCATTCCGGATTCAAATGTTAATTTTTACTGTTGTGACAACTGACGTGAACTCTTAAAAGAAATACACAACACTGTAGGTGTGCTGCATGTACTGTGGGTAGGTTTCTTACCGCCGATTTATTTTTACAGTGAAACATCAATTGGTATTTGAACATTCTGGTTTAGCTGCCTTTCTAGGATGATTCATTTCTTTATACATTTTTTTGGGCTTTGGTTAAGCAACTTTCTTAAACTGTTTCTCTTTTTTTTCCTCTTTCAGATATTTCTTTTGATTGTTTTCATGTGCATAACATTACTGATTGCTAGTCTTATCTGCCTTACCTTACCAGGTAAGTCTATTATTGTAAAACTGCAATTAAAAACAACTCGGCATGTTGCTGTGCTCAACAATGGCAGATATTTTTAAACCTTTGTTTAAAGTTAGAAGGAGAAAACATGGAAGATTGCGTCTCATTTTTAATGGTACATCATCAAACTGTAATAATCTAAAATCTAAATGGTAGAGATAATAGCTGTATTTAAATGACAGAGATTGCAGTTTCCTTTGTTTTGTTGTAGAATAATTTTCTTTTCAGGGCAGGGCTCCAAGTGCTGAGACAATCTCTAGTAATATTGAGAGAAAAAGAGAATTGAAACTCTTGCACCAGGTTCACCGTTTAGAGAAGGAAAATATATAGGTCATTACTACGTCTTCTGCAGTATCTTCTTTAATTAAATATTCTGAAGGTGTCATCATGACAGGTCACTAGGAGGCTTTGAAGTAAGATACATGCCACTTCCCAAATATGTATGAATAAGTACTTTAACCAAATCAAAAGCACTTTGTAGGTTTATTAAAAATAAATTGGAATAAATTAAGACATTTGAATTTTATAACCTGGCTACTGTAGTACTATGTAATTTTTACCACCTCCTGCTGATGATCCTAAAGTCAGTAATGTGTTGAGATCAGAGTTACAAATTTTGTGATGGCTTTAACACTAGTACATAAAATAATTCCACTATAATACTAGTGAACAGAGAAACACTATTAAAAAACCCGAAACGTAGGCAAATGAGCTTCCCGTTTTTGTCGGAGAGCTTCAGAAGCCCCATCAGTAAGTACTAAAAAATTATATGAGGCAGTGAAATGACCCAAATATAGCTCCTAAGATTTAAGTTCAGGCTTTATGCACTAATCCATTATTGCCTTTGCAGTTCTGAAGATTAGTGTTTAGGCTCTGAATAGTGCAGTATTCGGTGTTCTGTTTTGCTGTAGTTCAGATCACATTGCTGGTGTAACGAAATTTTAGGGGGAAAAAAAAAATCTACATATGTATTTGGCATCATCTGTGTAACTATTTACATAGTGCTTCACACATTCGTGCCTTATGGGTATAGTACCAAAATACTGTTCTATACTGAATTCCATTTGTGCATTGATATTTAACAATAAATTTGATTAAGTGTTGTTTTTAATAGGCATCCTTCCTTAATATGTCAAAAAGCATTACTCTATTTAACAGTGTTTGTGTTTTCAGTATTTGCTGGCCGATGGTTAATGTCATTTTGGACGGGGACTGCCAAAATCCATGAATTGTACACAGCTGCTTGTGGTCTTTATGTCTGTTGGCTAACTATCCGAGCAGTGACGGTGCTGGTCGCCTGGATGCCGCAGGGTCGTAGAGTGATTTTTCAGAAGGTCAAAGAATGGTCTCTCATGGTGAGTCTTGAGAAAAATTTTTACTGACTTATCGAAAAAGTAGCTAACAAAACTTGCTTCATCTTTGCTTGCAGGTTTTTCTCTGTAACGTATGCTACATTTTCCTTCTCAGACCATTTTGAAGCTTTTGCAGCTTATGTTCCCGTTGCGTAGGCTAACTGTATTTTTGGAAGCCATTTAGCACAATGTTAAGCAATCAGGGTAAATAAGTTTGCGTATATATGTTTATATATATGTGTATGTTTTTCTGTTTTCATATGAAAGTGAACATGTTGCATTATATTATCCCATACGTGATGTGTCCTCAAATACATTTATGTTTTCACATACACCTGGAAGCTTAACTATTACTCATTTAGCAAGTTGACATTATCAAATAAAAAAACCTAGTAAAAGCTGATAGAGACATCATCATCATCTACAAAGTAGCTTGATGCATATTTTCAGAAAATCTTTACGATTTGTCAGATCTTTGCATTGCTCAGATTAATATTTTTGAAAAAAATAGCCCTTTTTATTACCAGGAGTTCAGATTCCCACCGTGGCAACAAATTTATATCCTACCTTTTTATCTTGGTTTTGAGAGTTTCTGTAGTAGATTTCTTGCTTAAGTATAGTACTTTCAAACATTCATAGCGTAAACGGTATCTTGTGATGGACATGCTTGTGTGCTTATTGAACTATTGCAGACAGAAGAGCGGTGTAAGTGTGTGTTTCATGTATTGCCACGTTCCCCAGGTATCTCATCCATCATTTTCATTTCGGAAATCTTAAGCTTGTTTAAGAAAATTCAGAGCTAAAATGTAATGTTCTACCTGTCCGTTGTCCCTTCTCCTGATCACGTTAATTAAGTCAGACTAGTTTTGTATCTGATTTTTGGATGATGCATGTAAATTAAGACAATTCTAGAATAAAGAAAGATTCAAGCGTCGTTGTTCTGAGTCTTTCATTTTTAAGTCAGAAATACTCCATAATGAGTGAATTTTTAAGGTTTGGTTTTCACTAGAAAAAAATCGGCAGTTTTGGAAAGATTCTTCTCTAATTTTCCAACATACAAGAATACTCACTATAAGGAAGTGCCATTGGATAGTATTCCCTTCTGATAGCAGTCAAAGGTGATTTTATGGGTTAAAACTGTATGGACACCAGTCGGAGGCACAGTCGTGCCTTTTTCTGGAGGGGGCATGGCAGAGGGACCCGATCATGGAAACTTGCATTGCAAAACTGTGTATGTAATAAAATTTATTTCTAGGGGTGTATATGTATGAATTAAAGGTCTGTGTGGTTTTTCTTCTCCTGCTTTATCTGTTTGTGTAGTTTAAGTTACATTTTGAAGTTTAAACAAAAAGGATCCTCTGATAAACATATTAATTAGATGTCTTGGGTTTTTTTAGATAATGAAGACACTAATAGTGGCTATACTGCTCGCTGGTGTGGTTCCGCTTTTGCTCGGTCTTCTGTTTGAACTGGTCATCGTTGCACCTTTGAGAGTTCCTTTGGATCAAACACCTCTCTTCTATCCTTGGCAGGTCAGTTGCTCCCATTCTTCTTCTGCTATTGATACGTTTCTGTCCTTAGAAGTAAGGAGTGTGGGAGTTCTTGTTTCATGTTGATTCAGTGCTTCGGAGCATTTTTCCGTATGTTTCTGTGTGGCAGAGAAAAGACAGCCAGTCTGGGTGTGAGGGTTATTTAAACCAAAAGGATATGCTTAGGAATTTTAAGTATGAGAAGCTGAACTTTGTGGAATGACATCAGAGGATCTTTGCATTTCAGTGATCGGATGGACATTTTTTTCAGTAGCGTAATTGTAAAGTTATATACAGAAGTTAGTATAGCTCTATGTACGTATGAGCAGATGTACATACTCTGACCTTTCTGGAAAGCTCTCTGCCTACAGTTACGCAGCAAGAGGTTCAGCTGATCTTTTTTTTTTAACATACAAGGTTTTAATTCAGTGATGATACACACTATGAATGGAATTTCGATACACGTTAGGATCATTCCGGTTTTAGGTTGAGATGTCAAATCATTAATACAAGATTTTGAGGTAGTCGTGTTTTGGTTTTCTTTGGTCAAGTCTCACAGGTTAAGGAAATGCAAACTTTTTTTCCTGCAAGTTGGTGGAAGAAATGAAGGTACAGTGGAGTGAGCGACAAATGCTTGCATCACCTAGGTTGATTTATGAAAGAACTTGTAACTCAGAGAAACCCTGAGGGAACCGTGACTCAGAAGATCTAGAATGCATGTTGCTAACACTATCAGGGATAGTGATTTTCCAAGCTGCCCACAAACAAGCTTTCATTTACTTTCAGTATCAAATGTTTGAAAGCCATAATACAAAGAAGAATTTGACTACTAATTTAGATGTTCCATTACTTTGTGATACAAGTAAGTATACTTACGGGACACTTGGAGGTGTCTGTTAAAGTAAATGACTAGTAAGTCAAGACATCATGTGATTGCAGTGGTAGACGATTGTGGTTTCCAAACAGTTTTGGAAAGAATTTGTAATGCTAGAGATTCTAAAAATTCTTAATTTTTGTATGTTAGTTCTTTAACAGTTTGGAATTAAATATACTGAAAGATTTTATTTTCATGTGGCAGATCTTCCTCAAAATAGCAGATTAGAGGGATTTGAGACTTGTTCTAAATTAACAAGGACCTATTGGAATTGAGAATAATTTCTGGTTTTCATAAGAGTTATACAAAGGTTACATGCTTGAGCAAACACAAAGCAACTCTAACACTGACATTTTTTGTAACAAGTTTTTAAATTTTTGAATGCATGTGGGGTAATAGACGTTAACAAAAGCTGTCTTTTTAAATAATTGGTTAAAGAAAATATATTTCCCCCAGCAGTTTAAGAAAGTTAGTTAACCTGTGATGTCTTAAGTCTTACCAGTTCTGTGGCTGTTTATTCTGCCTTGTCAACCTATACTTTGCATTCTATTTTTGGTGCTTTTTATTGAAGAATCTCTTACAAATACCGGTACTCCAGAAAGGATTGACTCATGATGTGCAGTGTTTACTAGAAGCCCGTAGTTATATTGTGTTCTTTTAATTCCATGCCATAATAATTGTGGCATATGTTAAAGCATAGACTTTCCTCTGAATAGTACGGTGTTCTTTTGTGAAGAGAATTGCTTTGCTTTGTTTAGCTTTTCTCACATCAGGTAGGGTTTTGTGAACAATTAAAATGTAAAAGAAGAAAAAAAAAAACCAAACAAACATGTTTCCTGACTTCTGTGAGCATCTTTGTATCTTGTTTCCCTTCTTTTTTAAAGGAATCAAAGTAACTTTTTTCTAGGTAAATGTTTCCAGTGTTAATTAGTTTGTACCAGAATGTTGCTTTAAGTAAGTGTAATGCTTTTATTTTGTATTTGCCTTTGGTTTAATAGTAGTAGCTGATTTTCCTGGTTCCAGGGAGCTTAGTATTTTACAGATACCAGTTAAGCTTGAGAGCATCCTCTTTTTCTTAGGAGTTTGCAGAAGATGTCACTTCTTTTAAACAATGTCCTGGCTAAATAGCAAAGTAATTATCTTTTCACTTATAAGTAATACTAACAAGTTGCTTTAAAAGCTTTTGGTTGTCAAACTATTTAAAAATATGTTAATGCTAACAGTCTGTTTTTACAAAATTAGGACTGGGCTCTTGGAGTTCTGCACGCCAAAATAATTGCTGCCATAACACTGATGGGTCCCCAGTGGTGGCTGAAAACTGTTATTGAACAGGTAGGAGAAAATTGTCCATGTGAGTTATCTGTATAATACATTCTGAACGTTTTTTGAATGTGTGAGTCAGAAAACAGAGTTACTCTTGTAGTTATGGAGTAATTTGAGTAACTGAGTAAAACTCAACAAGTCTTGTAGAATCCTTTTAAATTGTATAGCCTTATGCATCAAGGTACACTTAACAATAAAACAAAAATAAGCCTCAGAAATCTGAAATCAAGATAATCCTGCGTGTTTGTGTATACAATTTTATCAGGTTTGTATTAAAGTGAGAAACATCATTATTTCTTTAGATGAATTCACGTGTCCAAATTCTGGGCATTCTTTATGTCCACCACTCAAGAACAGAGAATTTCTGCCTTCCCCAGAGCTGTAGAGATTACCGCATTCATAGATGAGTGCATATGAAAGACACCATTTCCATTCTGCTTTGATTATTAAGCAAGACAGCACAGTTTCTGTGAGCAGTTCTGAGTCACGTGCCCTGTTGCTTTCTTTGGCAGAAGTATTTTTTTCTTGACTATAACCTTTAAGTTCTACGCTTGTCGTCTCAATGAAGTATCTCAGTTGTTTGTCGGAAAGTAACTTTTCAGCCCTGCGCTGTATGTAACGGCTGTGGTGTGTGTCCTGGCTTCTGTACAAAAGGTGTATCTCTTGGTTAAGTCTAGCCCACAGTCCCAGTTATTAAACCGCTTACTGATCACTTTAAGTGTCACGCTGGAGAAATGTAGTCTTAGTCCTGCAGGTACCTTTTGATGCGTACCACGGCTCTTCCTTCCATTTTGAATGCTCTCCCTGGGCCGGGCCTGTTTGTTATAGCCAGGCTTTCCTGAGCCATCCTTAGAAATGGTTACATCCAGGCTGTGGGACAGAGGCCGTCGCCTAGCTGTACGTGGTAGCCATCTGCAACCAGTCTTTTCTCACGATTAGTCATGTTGAGACCTTAACTCCTGGTAGTAGCTGCACAAACGCAAGAATTGTGGAGGCCCTGTCTTCAGGCACAGACTCCACATGCCGGAGGCTCTGGTCTGCCCAACCAAGTACAAAATAAGATCCTATTTTCTGCCTGTGTTACTAAATTTAATAGATGTGCTTTATTAGCATACACAGGATCCTCTTTCAGCAAGTTAACAGCACAGTGCGATCCCAGGTCACCCACAAAACCACCACCCCCAGCTCTATTTAATGATCTTTCAGCTGGTCTCTTGCACTCCTACAACTAGATCACACTATTCCCAATTAAGTTGCTCTCCTGGGCACTATATAAATTATTTCCTGGAACCCCCATGATGTGGATTGGCACAGAGTTTTTCCTTCTTCGACTGTGGCCATCATGGTTTTCTTCAAGTTGGGAACACGTGTTTCCTCTCGTAAGGAGAATTGTGTAAAACTTTGTAATTATTACTGTGAGCGCAAAGCATGGCTTTCTTGACTGATCCGTTCTACTTCTAACTTGTTCTTCTTAGGTATATGCAAATGGGATTCGTAACATTGATTTACACTTCATAATCCGTAAACTGGCAGCACCTGTAATCTCTGTTCTGTTACTTTCCCTGTGTGTACCGTACATCATAGCTTCTGGTGTTGTGCCTTTATTAGGTATGTATATATTCACAATACCTGTTTATCATCTGATGGTTTAGAACAATGTAAATACATCCATGGAAATAAAACTTCAAGCTCTAGGTTATTTTAAAAAAAAAAAAAAAGCACTATTCTGCTAGCAAATGTATATCCTTAAGGATTGCTGTGTTGTCTTAAAAGTTTGGAATTTTTTTGAGAAATGCAATACATTATTCTGACTGGCTTTTTAATGAACTAAGTTCAAAACACATCAAGAGTATGGGACTGCGTAATATCTAACAGCAGAAGTGTAGGTACCTAGCTAGTTTGGGAAAGGGATGATTAATTCATTTCTTCTTTGGACAATCAACATTTAATTTTAGTCTCCCTAAGAGGTATACTGAGTTGAGGACATCTTTTCTGACTTGTCAGATTCTAAAGGAAGCTTGGAACAGGTGAAAATACTGGTTTCATTTTGAGGCTTTCGTTCAGTAATAAAATGTAAATTGTAAATACAGGTTTGGGGTTTTGTTGTTTGGTTTTTTTTGTTTTTTTTTTCCCCAGACTTTCCTATCCCCTCATAATTGAGGGAAATCATTTTATTAGAAGCAGGGTAGATATGCTTTTTTCATCGACAGTTGACTTTTGCTAGTTGGTTTTGATGTTAACAACACGTTCAAGAAGTTCCATTTTATTCTTCAACCTCTTACTTGAATGCAGACTTTTATAGTGTCAACTTTTCTCTGGTACGAGGTATACAGAAGTCAATAAGCAAGAAGAGCTGATAAGCCCAGGTTTTTTTACTGTGGATTTTCACTATGTTAATGGAAAACTTCCAGCTTTAATGCTTCAGATGAAAAAAGAACAGCAGCTGTCATGTTGCATCTCTGACATAAATGGATATGTTACTTATTTCACAGCCCTTGTACTGAAGTTACAGTATAACAAGAAGTATAGAAGCAGGTGCAGAAGCAGAAATGCGTGTGTTACTTCAGCAGTGTTAGATTATGTGGGGGTTGTTGTCTTGTTTTGTAGGAGTTACTGCTGAAATGCAAAACCTAGTTCAGCGACGGATTTATCCTTTTCTGCTTATGGTGGTGGTTTTGATGGGAATTCTCTCCTTCCAAGTCCGCCAGTTCAAGCGCCTTTATGAACATATTAAAAATGACAAGTGAGTATATAGTGTGGGTTTTTTAATTTTTCCACTTTAAATTGTGATAACAACTGCAGATTGAATTCAGGTGTTGTGGATACTTTGGGCTAAAAGGGATTTTAAGAAGCTTTCTAGACAAATGACCCTGCGAGGCAAACCTAAACTGCTCTTGGCAAATGTTTTATCTGTGGTTCAGGCAGATAAACACAGGAATAGACTGTCTTTTTAAATGGAAGACACTCCTCTATGTCTAACTTGAATGTGTTCTACCACAAATGAAGGTGATTGCTTGTTTGTCTCCCCTTCTGTAGTTGTGAAGGACAAGTGAACATCATAATTATGACATATCTGGAAGTCAAATTATGTCTCAATCTACTGCTTAAAGACCATTTCTCCATCCTGTTCTGCATAACTGTTATTCTTTCTACTTGTTAGTCCAATTAACCTGTTTAAGAACAGTCAGTTGATTTGATAGAGTTTGTCCTTACCAAATTTTGTACTGTTTTCTGATGTTTTCAGTGGTTATTACTCTGTATTACCCAGATGCCTGATAATATATTAGTTTGCCCCATGTTTTTTTCTGGTTATCCTGCTTAGTTTCCAAGCCTTTTTTGCGTTATCCTTATTACCTTAATTTTTGTGTTACCCTAATTACTTTATGTGTTGGTTATTTAGAAAAATAAGTTTTGGACTGCAGCAACAAGTTTTCCTAGGCTTCTTTTGTACTGAAAAGGAATAAATGAGTTTGTTGTGGTCATGTCCTGAGTTACCCTAGAACAGTTTTGCTTTCCACTGACCACAAAAGGACTAACACCTAAAATAAACTTCTTTGAATCTTAAATGTTAGGAAGTGACTGGTAAATTGTTTGGTGTAAATGTGAAATTAATAGTATCTAGAAATATTAAGAGAGTTGTAACTAGAATTAAACTCTCAGCAGATCACTTTATATTTTGGCACCTTTTATTTGATGAGCTGATTTAAATCGTGTTCCGCATCTGCCTTCATAACGTGTTCTGTAGTATTTGGCCTACTGTAGTGTGTATAGCTGGTATTTATATTTACAAATGGGTTTTGAGCTAAATCTTAGTATCTTTCAGGCAGAATGTGTATTGATACGCAACTTGCATTAATGTTACAATTTGCTTTCTTGTGTAAATAAGGCATGTAAACAGTATACAAAGCTGTGAAAATACATCTAAGTGAAAATTACTTTGATATTCAATGAACTTACTAGACGTTATAACCATCCTTGTAGACAAGAAGTTTGTACAGCTGAAGTTAATGATCTTATTTCAGGAAGTAAGCAAACATAGCCATGCTAGCCAGTAGAGATTTATGGTTTAGAAGTAAGCTTAACTAAATCTTTCGTGTAACAAATTTCAAAAGCATATACAACTTTTTGTGACATTCTAAAATGTAAAAGAAATGTGTGATGGTGGTTTGGTTATGGTACTGTGAAAAGAGGAGCGGTGGTGAAAGTTTCTCAAGGAAATGGCAGGTTTTGGGGGAAGAATTCATAGGTGTATATGGCTCATGTACAGGTAGAGCCAGCATACAAATAGGAAGCATGGAAAGGAATTTAGATGGGGAAAAGTAGCAGTGTGAAACAATAATACAGGGGAAGTAAGGAGTAATGTGAAAGGTAGGAAATCTGCCAAGCTGATGAGATGGCGAGATGCTGAAACAGAATTTAAATAAAGGAATCTCGCAGCCCTCAGGCTTGACACGGAGTAGCACGAGGATATTTTCTCACCCTTTAGGAAAGACTGAGCTGCAGTAAAAGTTCTTCCTTTGCAATATTTACTTTTTTCAACCAGGGTGTTTCTAATTGGATATACAAGCTGAGCCTCTCGTACTCTAACCCAGTGCATGTTCTGCATTGTGGCAGGTTCTTTTTTGAACTTAGAACCTCGTTAGCACTCTCATTTGGTTTTGTATCTGAGTTGTTGTTCCAGATGTTCAAGTGGCAGTGGCTCAAACAGACACTGCGAAGGTGCTGTTAAAAGTATCCAGCAAAGGGGCTGGGTATATAAATAACACAAACACACTCTTTATATTTCATATCTTCATTCGGCTTATGTATGTCTGAATTGTATGACTACCGAAGTTAAGGCTATGAACACAAACCTGTAATGCCTGTGTTCCGTTGTGAAATGCCCGAATGCTGAGGAAAAAAAAAGAGGAGGACGGTTGAAGACCATTAAGGGGGGAGGGATCACTTGTAGAGTAACTTTTATTGCAAAGAGACGGCTGCTTCTGCAGCAAAGGAGATAGAGTGGATTTGTGTTACAGAATTGTATTAACTTCTGTTCATTTCTGTCTGTTTTTACCGTAATCCCAGGTACCTTGTTGGGCAACGACTTGTGAATTACGAACGAAAGTCTGGTAAACAAGGCACATCAGCAACTCCACCTCAGTCTTCACAAGAATAGATGGTCATATTAAACATCTTGACCTTTCCTTTGCCTTTACATCTCCTTTTTTTCACAGACTCTTCTTCAGTCTTTGGCTCTCTCTCCCAGTAATACTCTCAGCAGTGTTTTGGCTTCTGTTAGTAGCATCCAGATAGCAGTTAAGGCTCTGTTCCTTGCCTGCGTTTTCTGATGTTATCAATGCTGTCTGAGGTCTGTATATGTGTAAATAGAAGCATCCTGACACCCTAAAACCTTGGATTAAAAAGAATGTGCATTGTACATCTTTAAAAAAGTATATTAATTTATTAAATCTAGTTGTCACTTTATTTTGGACTGCTGTTCTGTTGACAATGTGCCACAAAGCAATAGTGCGAAGAGGCAAGATGTTTTTATAAAATTTGGAGCTTACTTTATGGTGTTCATAACAGTTCTTATTGTAGTAATATAGTACGATTTTTCATGAGCGGAATGGCCACACAGAGAATATCAAAAGTAAATAACTGTCTTACAGTCAGCAGTGAAGTGGCTGTGGTGAGAACATAATGAACTATGTATCTTGCTGTCAAGTCTTTTTTATTATTTTGTATAACACCAAAGCTGTTGTACATTTTTCTATTGCCTGATTGTTTTTCATGTGTCTGAGTTTGTAATATTGTACAGTTGCTGTTAAATCAAGAAAATATTTCCTCTTCTGAGAATTCAGATGTACTTGTTGAGGCTCAGCTGGGGTTTTCTGTTTGGTTGCGGGGGTGGGGGGTGGGGGTGGCTTTGGGAATCAGGATCTCCTGACTTGAAACAGTAAGTAAAATCTTACTAAGGCGAGGTGATGGAAGCATTTAAAGGTACCAAGGAAAATTAGATAGGTTCACAACTTACATTGTAGCCAATTTCTTAACCAGTAATAGAATTTTTCAGGACCTCAAGGAGGGATGAACCTTACCTGATGTGTTTGCACAGAAGCAAAGAGCGTAGTGTAAGCAACATTCTGACCTGGTCCTTAATTAAAGAACTTGAAATCTTTTTTTTCCTGTAAGTTACCAAAGTTGCAAATTGTAGTATGAATTTTATATTGCACAATTACTTAAAAAAAAAAAAACACAACAGACCAACAACAAAAAAAATCTTCTTTCAGAATTTGTCGGTGTGAATTTTTATGGGAGTAATATTGAGGAAGTGATTCATCATGTACCGTTTATTGCCTGTGGGGCAGGGAAATACATATGCTATTAAACAGGCAAGGACAAGTTAGCAGATTTCTTTGCAAGGACACACTCAAACAAGAGCCACCAAATCAAGTCTGTGTTATTTCTATATATAGATAGAGTCCTTTTGCAGTAACGTTTGGGGGTTTTTTATGTAGGTATTTTAAAGAAAATATGTAACAGTATTGCAAAGCTTTAAGTAGCATCAAATCACATGCTTAGGTTGCAGGTTCTTTCCTAGATTAAATGGGGGAAGCGTGAGCATCCATTGCGGTAATCAGAAAACTGGTGGAACATTTAACTTGCTACTCGGTACGCTGTCCTTCAGTATTCTGTACTTAACCATGTGTGTATATAATTAATACTTGAGAACCTGGCAGGTGCTTTGAGAGTGTCATCTCCTTTTATCGATGTTGCATCTCTGATCTGATGTGTTTTGAGCTACTGTGGTCCAGGCTGTGATGGTGGTAGTTCATTTTTTGGTGTCTGGACTCATGTTCTAAGGCAGTGAGCGCAAGCCAGAAGCATCTGAATCTAGTGGCAGGAGGACTGGGCTGTCACTATCAGAAGGTCAGAAACTACTGTTTTACAGAATTACTGTTGTCCTGATGGTTTTGAACCACAAATATTACCCTTTGGAGTGATTTATTAGGAAATGTCTGGTGAAATGACATCATGGAAAAATAACCAAAATATTTCTCTCTCATTCACTGTTGTTGACTAGATGCTAAATGGAGTATTTGCCCCGTATATTTTTTATGTGCATAAATATTGCATTTGACTATTTACAGTGGTGTACATTGTGGGACAGATATATTTTCACAATATTAAATTCACTGGTAACATACATTCTTACTGATGCCAAGATCCTGTCTTTGACCTCCTCTTTCGTAAATGGTTCCAAAATGGTCTTGCCACTCCAATATTGCGGGCACTACTGTGCATCATGCAGAATTTGCAGTAGTGTCATTCTTGTAACTTTGTGGTTTTACCCAGACAAACTGGTCTTAACATTAAAATTTATTAAGAAAAAGCCTTTATGCTGTTTCTTATTACTGTTACTTTACAAGTCATGAGAGAAAAAAAAAAAACCACCTGAATCGGGCCAGTCATGTAATGTGAACTGTAGCTATTTTAACGTAGCTCACATTATCTGTATTGGCTCTTTGTTACGGAGAACTGCTTTCAAGTGAAACCGTTGTGCTTACTTTCGCACCGCCTTACAGATCCCGGGTGAAGTGGAGTTTGTTTCTGAAACTGTCCGTTGTGAACTTTCAAAAAATTTCATCTCCTTATCTCCTTATTTTTACATGTGTTTTGGGAAAGAAGGTGGAGGTTGTAGAGAACAAGAATTAAATAACTACTTTTTTTTTTTTATTGTTTTAAATTTGAATAGTTTGCCTTACTGTGCTGTGTGTACTCCTTTGGCATAGAAACTTGATAGTAAGGGTGTAAGTTAACGGGCTGTTACTGAGACAGCCGATGAGCTTTGTACCAGCGGCTTCCACCTGTGCTGGAGTAATGGAGCACAGTTACTCCATAATGGCAGTTTTTAGAAGGCGGTATTTCCAAATACCGTTCCAAAATAAACTGAATGTTTGGAATTCAATATAATACTGAGGGACGGAGCAATGGCAAGATTATTTCGCAACTCTTCACATCCGTTTTGCTGCTTGTATGCTCACTTGCTGTTCCCAGTTACTTGTTGAGTAACGGCCAATGCCAAAGCTGCGTAGGCACCTGGTTTTGGTTGGTTTTGGTTTTGTTTTCCCCCTGTATAAGGAGAAATCAAACACATCTGGAGCTGTCTGACATCACGCTGGGGGGCAGGGGACACTTAACCTTACTTGTCTGATTTATGTTAGATCACTCGGCTTTTGAGGATTGCTTCTGTTCCTGGAAAATGACACTAGTTTTACGTAGAGAGAGGAGACTTCCTTGTTGCTTACAAAGATAGAGAGCACTGCAAAGCTCATTGTTTATTTACGTCGAATAGAATTTATGTATTAGAACCTAAATAGTGGAGATCTGCGTTGGTGTGCCATGTGCAGTGGGTGCTAATTGCGTTAATGGCCTGGTGAAGTTTGGTAAGGAATGTGCTGACTCTAAAAATGCTGCTGCATTGGAATGGAGCATACATGGGATATTTTGGTTAGCTGCAACCAGAGTCATGGAAGCAAGAAGCAGCAGCAGAATTTTGAAGCTTGAAATCAGACAGTGCCGCTATAAAGCAACAATTACATCCATGGATATACTTTTAAATGGTCTTTACATAACAGAGTAGTTGGTGTCCAGGAAGAATGTGAGTTACTTCTTCACCTGAAGCTATGCTTGCATATTTACTACCTGTGTTTTCATAGAGTTTGATAAGCTTTTTCTTAATGTAAATTGTTTAGGCCTTACTACCTTTAGAACTTTGAGCCAAGATTTTCAATGTGACCCATCAATGTCCCTCTCTCTGTGCTTTTCTGTGATCTCTCTTTGCTCCCCCTTGGAAGGGATTTGTTGACCTAACGGCCACATTACTTACCTGTGTAATCCAGAGTTTCCTTAAACAACCTTGCGTTAACCTGCTTACAACTAACTGGTGTCACACGACCAGCTCTCGAAACTGAAGCTGAAGCCTCCCTCCCTCACCTGCCTCTTGAACTTAATTCTACTCACCAACTATCTCGGAGGTAATTCCACTCTTTATTATTTCTTACGCTGTCTTACTCTTCTCCCTTTTGTATCCATGAATTACAGTAATCTTTAAGCAGACGTTTTAGTGTTACATGTGAAAAGTATGCTACTTTTAGCTAAAAATACGAGTTCCCGAAGTATAAATGACTCCTTAAAAAGGACTCGATATCCCAATGTACCATGCTTAAAACAAGGTGAGTAATTATGCACATACTTTGGGTACAGTTAACACAGGAGTAACGAGTAGAAAACGCACAGTACATCTGGTTCTGCTTATAAACCAGGAGACTGCATAGTAAGGATGATTGTAACTCATGTTGCCGCAGGTCCCGTCCCGTTCCAGACCGTGTTCCCCCTCCTCGGGCCCCGCAGTTAAATACATGATGGTCTCTGATTAGTTGGGGTCAAAGGAGAAAGGAGAGCAGTGCCCACGCTCCTCTTTCTGCAAGGAGCAAGCAGCGCATCCCCCAGAGGTTGTGTGTGGTTTGTTTTTTGTTTTGTTTTTTTTTGTTTTTTTTATTTCTTGATGTGGTATGCCTTTGTTAATTTTTGTTACATGTAAGCATTTATACAAAGACCAGTTTAGCTGCGCCTTTATAGATTAAGCATGTTCTGGAGCAGCATGCGATTAATTGGTCTGCTATTTTCCAGTTATTTTTTCACTCATGAAAGTTTTAGTCTCTTGCTTTTTCCACCAGTTTGCAATTCATACAAAATAACATGTTTTAAGAATACACAGTCTTTCATGAAATACTGCTAGAAAAACTTTCCACCTACGTGCTGCTGTTCCTCATAATACAGTCTGGTGGCTTCACGCATGATTCCACTGCGCTGGACCAAATAGCTGGAAGAATTGAGGATATGATGTTTACTTTTTTGGGCGTTTTTAGGATAGTTCCAAGTGTGTCCAAGGACTGCAGACATATATATGAATATATATGAAACTTGCCGTTTACCTGTTATCCTGAGACACCTTTGCAAAACTGCACTGTGAAATTAATTAAATTCCATTCTGTAAAACCCCGCAGGATAATGTTTGCTACAGGGTTTGGTTTTTTGTTTTTTTTTTTGCTATAGTGTTCTTGATTGGTTTAAAGCATCTACCCATTTGAAGAACAGGTATGTCATGGTATGTCAGAAGCTCGCTGTTTTCATGGAGTTGCAGGAGCCTGCAAAGTATTTTGAGGCCCAATACTTGCCCTGTAGCCTATGCAGAGTATTCATGGTTTATGAAAGATTAAACAGTTGTTAAAATGTGTGCTTTTTGTTTTCCAGAGACCACCATTTTATCTTTGTCCTGCACGGCCCTACATGTTCATCAGTGGGGACATCGTGTGGATTAAGAACGGCTGGCTTCATGTAAGGCTCTGTTCTTCTGCAGTAACTGTTCGGCCTCTTTCAAGCCTGGAGCACCTACGGACGCCTCTGTGGAGCAATGGCTTGTGAAGGCTTTCTGAAGCAAATAATCCTATTACCAAGTTCATTTGAGTGCTCGGTGTACTTACAGCCCATGTTAGAAGGGACCTTGGTTTATAATCAAGAGATGCACTAGTGTCTTGACAGAGGATGCCGTTCAGGTTACCGCCGGTGCTGTTTTTACCCGTAGCGGAAAAAGCGGAGGTCTTGCAGTCCTTTACCCAGGCTTTGAGGCAGCGAGGGCACTGGGGCTCCTTGGCGTTCGGGAGCGGTGGGCGAGCCCAGGCTGCCTTGTCAGCAGGCGTTGGGCCGGGTCTGGAGCAGCAGGAGCTGAGAAGCGGCTGCTCCCAGCCCTGCGGTGGTTGTTGGGGCAGTCCCTCGGCAGTATGGCTGTCCTCAGTTTCCAGGACTGTGGGGACTGACCGGCTGAGCTGTCCTTTGAAGCCACGACTATTGTAACAGGAATTTTAGGGAATATGTTGCCCTGTGTCTGTGTTGGAGCTCAGGCAGCGCTTGTTCTCATCTCATCCAAGCCTGGAAAGGAGGTGCGAGAGAGCCAAAGGCAGGATGGACGTGCCACACCAATGCCGCTAACCAAGCGGTGCGTTGTCACGGTGGGGGGACGCGCAGGGGCCCGGGGGACCCAGAGACCAACCTCCCTGGGATGGGCTCTGCCGGTGACTTAGTGTTAAGGTGTGTGTTGGTTTGAGCTGGGGTAGAGTTAATTTTCTTCACAGTAGCGGGTATGGGGCTGTGTTTTGGGTTTGTGCTGGAAACAGCGCTGATAACCCAGGGACGTGTTAGTTACCGCTGAGCGGGGCTTACACGGCGCCGAG
>JAVKLA010000028.1:1734201-1744702 GCA_034782735.1 Sagittarius serpentarius
GGGTGGGGGGTGAGGCGGGACGGGGACGACGGGCAGAGCCCGGCGGCGGTGCCGCGCCCGGCTGCTCGAAATCGTGCCCTGTCTTCTCTGAGGGGCAGCCGCGTGTAATGGGGAGAAGCCCCGGCGGGCGGAAGGCGCTCCGGGTGCCCGGGACGCCGGCCGGCAGCCTGAGGAAAGCGGCCGGCAACCGCGTCTGAGCCCCAGCCTCGGCAGCGGGGCGGGTCGGGTCCAGGCCCGCTGTGGGGCGTGCTCTGGGGGAGAGGGGCCTGGCAGCGGCGGTTTTTCCGTGAGGGCACCGGTACCTTCCTGCCCCTCGCTGGGCTTTTTCACCGTGAAGGAGCGAGGCAGACGCTGAGGGCAGCCCTGCTTTTCCCTCGCTAGACCCAGGCCCGAGCTGCTCACCAGCGTTAGCAAGGGCCGGGTTCTTTTCTGAGCACAGCTCCTGCCTGCCTGGGCGCTTCAGAGCGGGAGCCAGCCCCCAAAACCCGGTGCCTGTTGGCGACGGGGCAGGAGGAGCGTCGGGCCTCCTGGACGCCATCCGTCCGGCCCCTGATGCCCGTTTCCCTCGCGCGACGACGAGGAACGCGGTGCGAGACGGCGGCCGCGGGCTGCGTGAGGGGGACCCATAAGGAGCAGGTTACGCAGCGCGGGGCCAGGATGCGTGTTTCTCCCCAGCAGCGCTCCTTGGGCGAGGGGGTCGGGGAGCGGGACGGCGGCAGCGTGCCGCAGGGAGTCCTGCCCCGTGACTTGGCCAAAACGATGAGAAAGGCTCTCATCCCCTCGAGACCGAGGGAGCATTGGGGCTCGGTAAGACTGCAACGTAGGATGAGGAAAGAACGACTGTCCTAAGGAATAAATTTCACATGATTGACGTTTGTGCTTGCCTGTTCTTGTCGTCTGTGGGAAAAGCACATGTGACTAGAAGGAAGAGTGGGTTTAACAAGGCGGGGTGGGGGGCGGGAAGCAGCACGACAGATGTAGCTGCCAGAATGGCTCTTGTACATCTGCTTTCCTTAGCGGATTACGGCCCTTTCTCTCCCGCGCGGTGTATTTGCGACGCAGCTGGGGTTTTAGCCCTTTGAGAGATTTGCTGTCTCTAGCCGTGTTTGCCTGAGGAACTTTGGCTTCACACGATACAGAATACTTACAGTGAAGGCTTCCCAGCTGCCCTTGCGATTTCGTCCATGCTGTGCTAGAGTACGCTCGCTGGTATAAGCACATTTTATCAGAATAGTGATAAGAACAGCTGGGCAAAATTGTTCCGACCATCTCTGCTGGAAAATACCATCTCTTCAAAATCACGGAAGTCGAGTTCGACAGAGTATCCAAGCAGATTTTTTTTTTTTTTGGTAGGAGTAAAGATTAAACAACGTTTTGATTTTGTTTGCTTATACATTAAATTGACAGTTAAGAATCATGATCAGAATAGATGCTCTGTGCTACGGAACAATGACATTTTGAATAATTCAAAATGATCTTGGGGTTTCTTTTCCTTTAAAAAACCAGTTCCCAGGATTACGGAACAGTCCAAAAATACTGTCTCTTCTCTTCCCCCCCCACCCCCCCGGCCTTTATGGATTTGGGGAAATGCCTGAGAAACAAACCACCGGGATGAATGTTTTCCTTTCTAGAGCTCTGGGAGAAGGCTCTGTCCTGTGATACAGCACATCAGTTCAGGAGGCAGCTTGTGCTAGGAATTCTGGCCTTCCAACACTCAGGCGATGTTACCGCTCACCCACGCTGGGCAGCAGAGACGCGCCCTGACGAACCGAAATAGGGCTGCCACGCGGAGACGGAGCGCTCAGCGGAGAGCGTCCCGGTCACTCTCTGGGACCCAGAGAGACGTACCCACAGTACTCGGGCTCTGGGGAGGAGCAGAAACGCTCTTCAGGGTCTTGAAAACTGTCTCACGGATGCATTAGCACAGACCACAGCAGGGCCTGGAGCAACACAGGGCTAAGACTAAGCCTCTGAAATGGGTTTATAAGAAAGTCAAGGGCAGTTCAGCAAGTTACTGTGGAGCGGGGGTAAGATCCTTCCGTGAGCCGCTTTGCCACTATGTGCTCCAGCTGCACACTTCCCAGGAGCAGACTGACTGATGGGAGACAAAGGCCGTCGGCTTACAAATATTCACAGCACCGCTTTTCCTTCCAGGCAACGGCACGCTTACGTTGCTTTCCCAGCAAATACGGAGCGGGATCGCCACAGGCTTTCAGCTACATCATCTTTCCCAGCGGGTTGTCTCCAGTCTGTGGCGTACCGTCTTCTGCACCCTAGCACCGTGCTGGCTGCGGCCCACCAACGCAGTGACTTTGTCATCAAACAACGTGGTTAATAATGCCCTTCCAGGTTTAACGCATCTCGGTCGCTGTGGTCCTTTCTGAGAAGGGGAGGGGAAACTCCAGAGCTGCATTTCCCCAGGCAGGACTGCTGCCGGGTTGCGGCTTCCCAGAATGGGGGTACGTGAGTGTGGCCCGGCCCCGTTGTAGAGCTGCAGTGCTGAGCGTGCCAGTAGTGTGGTGGTTTTCTAGAGGCTCTTTCTGGGCAATATTGATCTCTGGAGAGAGTCTCTGTGGGAACCAGCCCCAAATAGCCTCACACTGCAGCAGAACAGTCCTAAACTGCGGGATAAGCAGAAGGTACAACAGGGAAACAGCATATACATTGTGCCAACATAAAGACCATACAGCGCTCCTGGAGAACTCCTTAAACGTACCACCTTGTGTCCTCCTCCGGATGGAATTTATACTGCTAGATAACGCAGCTCTTGGCACATCGGGGACAACCTGCCGTGGGACCGTACCCTGAGGCAGGAACACAGGTTTAGTGATCCCAGCCCAACAAAGCCACTCGGTACCCTGCTAGAGTGCCGGGCTGAAACCATGCTGAAGTCACACTGCTCTTACAGCCCAAACCTTTCTAGTTTCCATCAGGAGTGGGAGGCTCATCCTGAGCAACAAAACCCTTCCCCACACGGATCGCACGGGGAGGAACATCCCTCACCCACGGCTTGTATTTGTTTTTTCCTTCACTGATAACAAAACCTTGCAGGCTTTCTGCAGCCACTTATTTATTTAGAAGTATATTGACTCCTTGAATAAAATGAATTTTTCTCTAACGTGGAAGAGAAGACAGTTTTCATATTTAGCACTCCGTCTATTCCTTAGATACAAAGCATTACTTAGAGTTGTGTTCACAGTTCTTCCTGGAATCGAGTTAAAAAAAAGTGAAAGCTCAAATTATTCTTTCTTTTAAACATGCTTCTGGTAAAGATAAATAAAATAAATCTCTAAAACAGCTTTCTCAGGCCTTACCATGTTTGGCATGCACATTTCTGGATGGGAAGGGGCCAGGGAGCAGGGGAAAGCAAGCTGAAGGATGAGAAGAAACTTCTTGGGACTACCCAAAACCCAAAATGGAAGCAGCCTGGCTTTTGGCCCCAGACAGCCCTTGCGGGCCTGACAGGCAGCAAAGACGGCTTTTGACCTGCAACTCTGACGGATTTTTGCTGGGCTCCACCCCAACGTGTTTGGCAACGTTGCAACCACGTTCTGCGCATCTAGCCTAGCAAAGGGTACGGAGTAAGCAGCCAGCGCCTGGCAGACCACAATCTGTCCTGCAGCAGGGGATTACTCCCGCAGGGCATATGCCATGTGGAAACCACCTTATCCCTACGGGGGCTTAAACCGCAGCCGCTTCCTTAACGCTCTCCCGTTGGACTGGAGAAACAGGGGACGTTGAATAGGGAGGCCGGGGCTCCCAGCGCGCCGGTGGTTAAGACTGACCGTACTCATCGCCGAGCAGCTCTGCTCGTTTGCCTTCGTGGCGATGCTGCCTCTTCGCCCTTGCCCCTAGAGCCCACGTGTCAGACTCCTTTTCTCCAGGGAAGGAGATGCGGTATCCAGGCTGATAGCATGGGCGTCACTCAGCAAAGGTACTGAACTAGAGAGAGATTTTGTGAAGATGAAGCACACAGACACTTGAACTTCAGTTTTTTTGTCATCGCTGCTATTACTCCCTGCTATTTTAGACTTCAGCTAAGATGCCACACTCAAAATCTGTAGCACAGATTCAGCTGAATCAGCTTCATTATCTGCGGCGACATGAGGTGAATTTCTCTAGCACACATGAATCAGTTTGTGGAAGTATTCTTCCTTGCACGAAGTTATCAGGGGGACGCCCCTCAAGTGTAGGAGCCTACCGCCCTGCAGCCCAAATGGCAGAATCCTGTTCCTCCCTCTGTTCGGCGCTGTACCATCTTCCCCAGGGTAGATATGAATAAGAAAACTAACATCATGGTTGTAAGCTTTACTTCTAACATACATCTTGTAATTCTTTTGCTCTCTCTGGATTGAACTTACGCATATGGATTGTTATAAGACTTGGCTGTACTTGTTTGATTTTTGTGTTTAATTTACTTAGGATAATATGGGGAACGATCCAAGGTGTGAAGAAGACTGAGGCAAAGGTTCTGGCTGCATTAATTATGAACCTGATGCTTTAAAACAAAAAAGGGGGAGATGTAGCAGCTACAGGACCGAATGGCTCCAGCTGGATGATTAAAGAGGATTGAATAAAAAGTAGAAAGAGAATAAATATTGTTAAGATTAAGCTTAGACATTAATAGATCTAAGTAGCATTCAAGGACAGCAGATTCCCTAGAGTTCTGTGTATGTGTGAGAAAGAATGACCATACTCACACTGAGTCCATGTCATTACTCCGGCTTCGCCTCCCACTCCGACAATTCTTCATGGCATAGGCAAATTTTTCAAAATTCCTTTCATCAGACCCCTGACGGGAGCTTAATGTTCATCATTTGCTCTCTGAGTTGTAGCTTTGTTGCCCTTCCAGCTCGTCCCAAAGCGCTGGTGTGGAGCAGTACGGGTGCTGCTGGCAACCGGAGAAGTCGGAGACTGCTCAGACCTCACTGGTTCCTCTGCTAGGGGAACGCAGCTGATTTATTCCTTCCGCTGTGCAGCCCTCCGAGCCTGCTGCAAGTCCTTGGCTCCTGGATCCTGATGCTTATTCTTTCGTAGCTTAGGCCAGTTCACAATTACAGCCTAGGGTGTATTTTACAAACTGCAGTGCACCGGACACTTCCAAATTGATTTACAGGCGGCAACTCTAGCATCTGTTAATGACTTATCGATTCCTCCTGCTGTATCTCCATGTGATCTCTCACGGATTCATCAGGTTTAGATCAGTTTATCAGGTTGGTATCATCCTTATCTTTAAAGATAAAGCAATTGAAAGCTTGGTGTTCCCCCCACGTGCCAGATTCGTATGGAAGCTACATAACCGTCTGTGCTTAAACATAGCGACAAGACGTATCGCTGCAGGAATATTGATGGAAAACATTCTCACTTGACAGAGCTGGGAATTCACCATTAAACAGCCAGCAGTAAATCCAGTGTCCTCTTGCACGCTGAAGTTTTAATATGTGTGGGTTTGAGCTTGCGTGGGTTTTCCCGTTTAAGCCGCAGCACCTTCACAGTTGCTGCACCGTGATCCTTGATCCTTTGCCTGCTCCCTCCGCCCTCCCGTTGCTCTGAGCTTTCCCACCGGGCAATACCTGCTGCCTGCTCGGCGCCGAGGTTCCTCACCCGCCTTTGCCTCCTGGGTTGTGTATGGCCTGGCGGGCGCAGCCTGGCATCTGCTTTCAGCCCGTTCATTTAGTTTAACACCCGCTGTGATTAACCATAATCCCCGCGAAGAACGAGAGCCTCTTCCGCGCTTTTTGTCACAAAGACTGCTGAGACGGGAACCAGCTAAACCAAAATGTGGCCGAGACTCCGTAACTGTGGAAGCTGGCAACTTTTGGCGAGCGACTCGGCCCCTGCTTGAGCTTAGCTGTGCCACAGCCCCGCGCCCCCACAGGCGCGGAGACCCTTCCAGCGTGGGGCTGCTTGTGCTCTTTGCCGAGAAGCACAGAGGAGCCTGCGGTTTTCTTTTAAAAGCACGCTGTTGATGTCCAACTGATGTCTGCGTGAAATTGAGAGAGAAGAATTTACCCATCCGCTTGCCGCTTCCGTGCGTCAGTCTTCTTGGGGAGTCTTCACAGCTCTGTGCTTGACGTGAGGCTGTGTAACGCGTCCCAGCCAGGAGCTCGGGTGCCGCCTTAGCTGCTGAGCGGCATTGTCTCACCTGGAGATAGCTCCCCGCTAGCGAGCGCGGGCTGAGCAAGAGAGCCCACGCTGCGCAGAGCCCTGCGTCGTGCTGCGAGCTGCCGCGCTCTGCTGACCGGGGCTGCAAAGCCGCCGCCGAGGTCAGCCAGCTGATGCCGACGAAGAGGCAGCCCGCCATCAGGCGTAACCCAACATAAACGCGCAGCCCTTCTGGCGATGCCCGCAGGCACTCCGGATCGCGCGTAGCCTCAGGCTGCAGCCCCAAAGGCATCGGCCTGAGGGCGGGCGGAGCGGGGGGGGTGCGAGGGAGGCTGGAGCGGGGCCTCCCCTGTCGTAAACCAGGATTTTAGGTGAAGGTGCTGGGTGCGTTCATCAGAGGTGGTCACTTACCAGTGCCGCTTCTCTGGGAAGCTCTGGGAGCAGGGTCTGAGCGCCCAGCGGGCAGAGGACAGCAGAGGGGCCGATAACATGCAGCCGCCTCCAAAAATACACGCTTTACTGCCTCCGCTTCGTTTTCCCCAGTAACACGTCCCCCCACCCCAGGGCAAGAGCTAATGAGTTAAGTATTTGTTAATTTGTTACGCGGCTGAAAGGCGTTACCCAAATTACATTTCCCTCCCTCTGCGACTGCATCTAAGGCTACAGCAGCAGATGAACGCCGCTCCGCGTGTCGCTGCCCCAGCTTTCTGCCAGGCCTTTTGTCGACGGGCGGCTGTTGCCCCTGCCTGGTGTGCAGTAACGGGACTGTATTTCCTGAGCGCAGGGAACCCCTGATCGCCTGCCAAAGATCAGCCGGAGCAAGCCGTCCCCTTGCTGCCCGCCCAACCCCTTGTCAACGGGACGCATGGAAGTGCCTTCCCGGGAGGGACACCATCCCTCCCTTTGTGCCACCTGCAACCTCTGAAGCACCTGGCAGTGCCAGGCGAGCCAGCCCAGTCCCAGCCCTGCTTCACTGCACCGCAGCCAGCCGGAGCCCTTCCACGCTCCGGCAGGTGAACTGCCACACCGGGGCGAGGCAGCCGGGAGCTGAAACAGCACAGACCTTGCAGCACTCTCTGCGCTTACACCGCTTCAAAAGCTGTAGGGCAACACAGAAGTCATGCGTCCGCTGCGTGTCTCACCTGGTGCGAAAGTCCCCTTTGCATTTGCCACGTGGGCATGTCCCAAGAGTGCCCCACTCTGTGCCGGTACGGGGAACCCCAGCTCCTCCCTTGGGGGCCCTGTGTACCCCCCAGTCCCCGGGGAATCCTCGCCTGCATGGGGCCAGCGGTTGATGTCCAGACGCACGGATCAAGGCTCCTGCTTTTGGTGCATCTGCAGACCTGCACAGCTTTAGAGGTCGCTTTGAAAATGCGGCCTGTCACGTTCAGCACTATTGGTGCGGTGAATAATGACAGCTGTCCCTAGGTGTTGCCGTTTCTTCTCATAAGGGTGCGTGAAACAAGCAGTATTAACCTGAAGCAACATCTCAAAGGAGGTCCACAGGAAGGAGAAACCTACCCGCAACAATTTCTTTGAAAACAAGAGTCAGCAGACGCAACGACAAGCCAGGTTTTATAACAAGCTTAATGTTCTGGGTGTGGATTTGCAAGTGCTGCCCACAAGCATCCTTCCTCTTGCAGGAGGATTAGCACAGGGGATTACAGATGCCCTTTGAAGAGACTGGCATATGCTGAGATGGTCACACCATCTCAGGCTGCCCAAGCACGTGGGGGCGGAGAGAAAGAGAAAGCGAGCACAGGGGACAAACGGAGATCCTGCTCAATAATTGCCAATGGGGAAAACACAGTGTGGTTTTAGCTCTCACTGGGACTCGTAATTCAAGATCACCGTATTTGCTGAGCTCATCAGTGATGGGATTTCCTCAGGCTCAGTACAAAAACCGCACCCCAGCGGCATCACACGTGGAAGCTCAACCTCTCGGCTGAGACACAGAACAGAAGTACCGCCCGCTTGCGGTCCTCGGGCACTTGTGCCTGCCTCAGTGACGGTGTCAAACTCCACGTCTTGGCCAGTTTCTCTTGACCCTACACACGCACACACACACACGAGTCATTACGAGTCTGCAGTTGAAGTACTGCGCTCACCACACACACACTGTGGTCTCTGCCTCGCTCCGTTCCTCGGTGCAGGCTTCTTTCCATCCTCCGTTACTTCTTTGCAGGCGTTCCCCCATTTCCTCCCCAGTCAGACCCGTGGTTTTGCAGTCGTCCCCACCTCTTCAGAATCCCCACCCGTCACGTCAGCAGCTGCGTGGCCCCAGGTCTTTCTGATTCTGCTCACTGGTACTCAAAACCTTCCCTGAAAAGCAGGAACTGCTCCACCGTGCTGTTACAGTATTACCTCCAAACAAGAAATGTTCCCCAGCCGAGCAAAACACCCTGTTTTGCTCAGCCCACCGTTATTTTCGCAGTTCTGAACCATCCTGCCGCACGTCCCCTAGCACAGGCGTTGTCTCCCCACAACAGGGCACAGCCTTACAAAGCAAGCAGCGGCCTGACGGCGGTGAAAAGGAAAAGCACCCACCCTCACCCACTTCGCCGGGTGCGTCTTCCATCCCAGCGCACACAGCAGCCCGGCACACGCTTCCCTGCAAGCGTGCATGAAGAATAAGGTTATTTTCTTTTAAAGGCTGTTTATTCCACTTCCCAGACACTCAGGCAGAACTTCGCGTGTGCTGTTCTTCATGCCTGTCGAACGCGCTGTGCAGTGAAGTGTCTCACCCCAGATATCTCTCTTGCGCACCACAGCAGAAGCAATATAGAAACACTAATAAGGACGTATCTTAAGGCAGGAGCTCCATTCGCATCAGCAAAAGCTGTTAGCAAAGCAAAAGCATGCCAATAATCAATCCAGGGTTCACCTAATAGATACACGCAGTCGTAAGCTGTGTTAAAAGAGCAGCTTTAAAACTACAGCATTTAAGCTGCGAAGTCAAAGGTCGGAAAAGCCGGATTCGTAGCTGAGGGTCCCCGCGCGGCGCTGCGGCCTCTCAGGGCCGCGGCAGGCAGGGAGAACCGCGGCGCCCTGGCGGGTGGGTGGCAGATCGTACCCCTACGTATTGTACATGGCAACGCCCCGGCGGCAGAACGGGCTGAATTACGATGTCACGCACATGGCGGTGAATTACAAAACTCTCTGTGAGGCTGCTGGGCACCAGGATTACTCTGGTCTATTCCTGGCTGCGGCAGCAGAGTCTTAATGGGTATGGCCGTGATTATGAGCAGGATAAGCCAGAGCCCACGGCTGTCAAGGGCTCCCTCCGAAAATCTCGGTGGCTGCCTCTGCGGGGTTTGGAGCTGTTCCGCAAGCCGTACCTCCCGTCCTGAACCTGGCAGGGACTCCCTTCTCGCGAAAGTAAGGGGAAGGATATTTACATGTCTTACGGGAATGGAGATGCAGCCAGGGAAGTCAGGGTACCTTACCTCACTCTTGCCTTTCCTAGGCTGTAGGTGGCTACACAGAAACCGGGAGTCAGGTAGAAACACCGATTTAAACCAGATACTCGCGCAAGGTACGGTAGCATCACCTCTGCTCAAAGTTCCTCGTTCAGTATTGGAAAAAAGCAACGGCTACTGTGTACCACTGAAAAATGCGAGATCCTGCAAACCAGCCTTTATTTTTCGCTCGCAGAAGTAAGCCCCGGAGCTGAAGATTCAGGATCCCGTTCCCTGATACCTGGGCTTCTCCCTGGTTCTGCATGGGATTGCTCGGGTGCAATCGCCCAGGCAGCCGCGGCAGGGCGGGAGGCAAAGAGCTCCTTGGGCTGCCTCCTCCGTCTCCTCGCCCTGGGATCTGTAGGGGCAGCAGTGCCGCAAGCGGTAAGCACACCGTTACTAAACAAAGCCTTAGCTGTGGCTCCTCTTGCTTATAGAAAGCAAGCCTGAATAACTGGGTCGGTGAGGTTTTTTTACCGCATGACCCCGGGGTGCAGAAGCACGCTTCGGGTTGCGCCCAGGGTTTGTCACTGCTCACGGCCTGGTCACGCCAATAAATGAGAAGGCCCGCCACCAGTTTACCCCAGTAAGTAATACTCGACGTAAGAGCCAAATGCCAGTCGATCCTTTCTTAGAAATCCTAGCTGCCCGCGGCGGCTGCAAAGCTAAAAAGCGTCTGGTACCGGCGCTGCTCCTGGGAAGGGGCCAAGCTGCCCTGGGCAGAGGGTGGTGGTACTCGCCAAGCACCTCAGGAGGGTCTCGTGGAGAAGTAGCTTGTGTTAGGCACAGAGAGAAAAGCAGAGGGAGGTTTGGGGATGGGACCAGCTCTGGAAACGCTTCCCTTGCCACAGCCTGGCACCAGGTGGGGCAACAAAAACCACAGCGAAGCCCCGCAGCACCGGGACGGGGTGCTGCGCCGAGGGGCTCCCTTTCCTCAA
>JAVKLA010000028.1:1744802-1763843 GCA_034782735.1 Sagittarius serpentarius
GGGGCTCCCTTTCCTCAAACAAGACGTCCACGGCTTTGTCTTGCGACCCTGGCGCTGCTTCGCTGCATCCCTGCCTGCTGCAGGCGGTGGTAAAGGATCTCACGCCTCGCTGCCTGGGAGAGGCATAACGACAGGGGTGCGGTGACAATTGCAGTAATGAGGCGGTTGCGCAAGCCCTTTCCTTAGCTTCTGGAGGGGTCTGGTGTCTTTACACCACCAGGGGTAGCCCTCAAACTCCTTGGAGCGCATCCCTCACCCTGCCTTTTCCCATTTTATTTGGGGGGGTGGAGTGGGGTGTGTGTTTCTTTCCCAACCCCACGCGGGACCCTGAAAAACCTCCCCTGTCCCGCCAGCAGCTCAGCGCTCTCGCTCTCCCACGGCCCCGGGGCCCCGCAGAGGCCCCAGGAGTGGACGGGGACGGCGGGGGCCGGGGCTGCCGGCAGGTACCTACGGTCGCTCTCCCCAGCCCGCTGCTGAGGGGCTCCCAGCCCCCCTGGGCCACGCAGCGCCCTGCTCCCAGCCAAAATGGAAACGCTTCCAGGCCGACGTTTGCACTTTGCCTGCATTTTTCCTCCCTGGGGCTGTGAAATAGTGATACAAGAAGATTTCAACTGGAGGAGCTTGTGCCAAACTCGGACTGAAGGCACCGCGGGACGGGCAGAACAGCTGCGCTCGGGCAAATCCCCCAGCGGTACCGTGCCACGAGCACTTCTGCAAAAACCCTCTTTCCTGCAGCCAGCGAGGGGACTTCTTGTGCTTCGAAAATTAACATCTCAAATTAAGATCGCTCCCGTGCTTGTCAATGGTTTGGCCTATTGCAACGCTATTTCGGACAACGCAGAGGATATTAGAACTTGTCAGCTATTCCGTGATCTTTTCTTCCCCCCCCCCCCGCCCCGGTTTGAAATGCAAATTGTTTAAAGCCCAGAGGGTTTCACAGGACTTTGTTCGTTGTGACAAAATAAGAATGGAAGCAAGGCAAGGTTCCTTCAGTTTGGCATTGCTCTTCTGTTTCTGAACTATTGCTTCCAAAAATCTTCTCTACAGTAGCAATTCCCCAGTTCAGCATTCTCTAGCTCTTGCTCAGTCTGAAATTATTAAAAATAAAAAAAAAAACCCACAGCAATTTCCAGAAACAAAACAGGCCTCCAGGTTCATCTGTCTGGAGATATTTTTCAAGAGGCTCCTAGGAATTTTCTAATATCTCTTCGTTTCCCTTATACTTCTCCAGCCTCACTCATGACCTGCATGAGTTGGAAGCCAGAGATTTTTAAATTAAAGAGAAAAACCCAAAGGAAATGAGACAGTTTTTTTTTTTTTTTTTATATTATACACATATATATAATGTATGCTTATAAATTATATATTATTTATGCATATGTTTAAAAGGTCAACAGTGTGTATATACATACATATGTATGAGTATGTGCATATATGCATAAAATGCCGACAGTATGAGTAAAGAGTCTCTGTATTTTTAGCCGTTCTGTCTAATTGAAAAAACACTGGAGGTCACCTAGGAAGGCAGTAAAGGCTTGTAATCATTACCCTCTTCCGCAGGTTTTATAGGCTTACCTGCAGAAACCTTCCAGCTTTAGAGAAAATCCTCCCACACCCTTTTTCCACTAAGCCTGGTAAACGCAACAACACTCTTCATCTGTTTTCCATCTAATTGGGGGGTGGGGGGGGCACAGGGCAGACACCAAAACCAACTGCAGATTACAGTATGATTTTCTCCAAACAACCCTAATTGAAAATGAACTAAAGGGCCTGTGTAGAAACCAATCAAGAAAAAAAAAAAAAAAAAAAGGAGCGAGGTGGATAACAGATGGTCCCACCGTTAGGGGAAGCTCTGAAATGAGCTCAACCAGACTAAGCTATTAGAAGCTTCCAAACAAATAGGCCAAATTAGCCGCTGCTAAGTGCTGGAATCGCTATCAAATATACAAATCTGCCTGTAAATGAGGCAGTGTTTCTACTGAAAGCAAGACCAAAAAGCACGTCGTCCTTATTCTGCGTATTTGCCATGAGTGCCTTTATGAAAAGTATGCATTGCCGTTTGCCAAGTGCCAATAGTGAACACGCTTCTCTTTGTCCTGTCGGCCCAATACAGGTGCGAAACCAAGCAATGCTTGGTTTATCCTTCTCACCAGGAGGCAGAAACATCTGGTTGCAGTTAATCTTACTTGTATTCCTGTATTCACACCGCATCTAAAGATTAAGGCCCTGATCCAGCAAAGCAACAAATGCACACTTACCTTCAAAGCTTTGTAGCTTCAGTGACTTCAAACCAAAACAGAGACACACGCTGACAGCGCACGCTGGAGCACGTCTGGGCTCAACCTGCCGAATTCTGCACGTCCCGACATCCTTGGGAGAGCCTCGGGCTGCGCGGACGGCCAGGGGCAGAAGCAGGACTCGACTACGACTGGCTATGCTGGAGGATGAACTTCTAGATCTTGAGCAAAGTTTGTAGTCATTACTTTTCCCTCCTACTGCAAATGTAGGACAGTCAGTGCAACGTGCCAAGTCTTGAATTCTCCTCTTGTTGCATTTTTTACCGGTTTCCTAAGGACGTGAGGTTACTGTGACCATAGTCACCACATTCGGTACATCACTGTTTTACCTCCTTCCTCCAAATATACCAGAGGTGGGATTTGAATTTAAAATTGGAGAAACAGACTAAAAAAAAAAAAAAAAAAAGGAGGATGAAATTTTGTCACGACAAGCACAAAAGCACTACCCTTGGGCAGGAATAACCAATTTCATGAGCACAAATTGGGACCAAATAGCTAGGAAGTGTTGGAGAAAAGGTTCTGGGTATTACAGCGGACCAAAAACTGAACACAAGCCTGCGGCAGGCTGCTGTGCCGTAGGTGAGCGGTATGCAGGGCCGCGTGAACAGGAGACTAGCGAACGAGACCTGCAAGTAATCCTGCAAGTACTTCGGTTCTGTTGAGCGCTTGTAAGGCTCCTGCTGGAGGTGTATGCCTAGGCTGGACACTGTCCTTCAAAACTGAAGAGATCTGGAATAAACTGATGTCAGAGAGGCTGTGGGAACTCCAGTGCTAGAAACTTGTAAGTACAGACTAGCTAAATACTAAAGTGACATCAGTAATGTTTACTCCTGTGCTCAGGCAGGTGGCACCCTGGAGTTCACGTCACCTCTGTGGTGACCAACCATAAACCCCATGTTGATGGGGCAACGAGGCTTCACGCGCTCAGGCTACGCATGGAAGCCCTTGCTTTTAGCTGGTGGTCATTGCACAGTATCTTTGTAGCTGTGTGTTTGAACTTCAGAAGACGGTATTGTCCAGGTAACCGGCATCATCGTGCTCGTGTTAAGGGGGTCAGAGAATCCCTTAAGTGCAAAAGAAGAATCCCAAGAGAGGGAGAAAAAGCATAGTCACGAAAAATCTCTTACCGAAACCTGGGAGCAGCATCAGGGAAGAATCTTATGGAAAAAGTAAGCAATGCTTTAAGTCACCTGGGCATGGTTTGGTTTTTTTTCTTTACGTGGAAAGCCTTTAGAGAGTAAAAGCGTGCTATGGCAGGCCGCAGTCAGTTCTCCTTTCTCCGTTTCACACTTTGCGATTCGGAGGCAACAAGGAAGATCGCTGTGCTGCTCCTCTGCGCAGGCATTGATGGCAGGGGTCTTCCCTGCGTTCCCCTCTGACAGGTTTCATTGCTTCTCTGCAAAACACTGTGCAGGTAAAACACAAAGCTGCAGCAACGCAGATTACCTACTGAGATTTTGCTCTTGGTTTCCCTAATGGCGAAGGGTCGTGGGAGATCAGGGACATTCCCGCCTGACCATGCGTTGCTGAAGAGAGACTTCCGCAAAAACAGTTTCTTAACAACGTGCCGCCCGAGCCCCTCGCAGACACGCTTGGCTTTACCCTTCTAATCTTGGTAGCAGGAAGGAAAAATCGGACCGCAGTTAATCTTACTTGACAAACGGAGAGCGGAGCCAGAGAGGCAGCAGGGCACGCTGACGGCAGTGACGCGGCTGGGCCGCCGAGCCGGGATGAGAATCCAGCCTGAGCTGACCGGGACTCCCCTGGGGAGCATTGCTTCAGGCGCAGGGGGGTTACACCTCCCCGTGCAGCTCCGAGTAAAAGGACCCATAAAGAAAGCACACGTTTTCCCAGTTCTTGCTCAACTCTGCCAACAGATTCAATAAATGGTCTTAGCGCTTTTGCAAATGAGTCAGGTTCTGCGTTACGTTCCACGTTACAGTGCTGTCCGTGTCTGCTCCTCCCGCGCTGCTGCATGCAGGGCAGCACTCTGGCTCTTTCACACCAAAAAGGAGATATTTCAGTAGCAAAAAGGAGACTCGGCCAGCAGCACTGCTATTGCGCACATCAGGCTGGACTGGGGGTAAGAAGAAAAGCAGACAGAGGGGAAAGTATCGCGCGGTACGAGTAGTACTCTGAGATCGCGACTTCTATATATGTAGCAGTACAAATAACTCCTAAGTGCTGGTATGAGAGAAAAAAGTATATATGCATATACATGCATAGGAAGAATGAGAAACAACCTATCACCACGTAGCACAAAGTAAATTCCAGTCTACACAGATTTTTCAGAGGAAACAGGGATTGGTTTTATACCTACACTCTTACTGAAAAGACTATGACGGGACAGACTATTTAACTGTTCATCCTGCTCACCTTAACTCTTTATTCCTTGTCCTTTAAATGCACATAGTTTTAAGTTGCTATATGTACTGCTTTATGTACTTTTCACTGGTGATGTTGGAAGGTAAACTTGCCCTAGAATAATTGATTATCTCACCTGTAAGCAGCACAAAGGCTAATACAAAGATTTTTGCTCTTTTCAAGCTGTGATAACCAATATGATGGCTCTTTCTAAGTCACCGTTTTAACGGTTTAGCTATTTCAAAATATGTTCAACTGTTTTGCTGTCTTGTTTTGGAGCTCGTTATTTCCCAGCTGGGAATATAGCAGGCTGTGGGCTGAGGCAGCTGGCAGATGGACCGAGAGGAAGAGCTGCCGTCCCTCGACAGGCAACACCCACACTTGCTGGGGAATTGGTTTCCTCAAAGCGCCGCCCCAACTCAGGTTAGCTGGCAGCAATTCAGTTTTGAAGAAGTCTTACGATACCCAGTGTTAAAGAAACAGAGTCGAGAGCTCTAAGACGCATCGCTACATCTCTCCCACCTTCAGAGCAGCAAAACCCCCCTACAATACATCATAGGTTAACAAAAACTCCGTCACAAATGAAGACGCTATTTTCCCTCCTCACACTTCATTTTCTTTCATTTTAAGCTATGCACATTCAGAACTGATGGAAAAACGCACACAGCTAATTTTCATTTGGCATGGTAGCTGCATCAGGTGCTTGATACAGTGGAAATACCAGTTACTCCAGCCAAGCTTTTTGAGGGAGGGGAAGAAGGAAGTCCAGGCACTCTCCTTTAGAAGTCTAAGAAAAGAAGTAGTCAGAGTGGGCTTTTGAGTGATGAAACATGGGGAGTCCCAAGGGCTACTTTAATTGGCGCTGTCTACAACAGCAGCAATGAACAGGGCTTACTCTGATCTTCCGCTTCGGAAACTGCTTGACCACGCAGCGGGGAGAGCGAGTTTCTGGTGCGTGTGCGCTCTGTGTTCCGACACACACAAGAAAGTGCCCACAGCGCCTGTGGGACTTGGCTGTGCCGTTTTCACGCAGGCAGCAAACCACGGGAGCGGAGCGGAGGACCCCGAGGCTGGGCCACAAGCACCGCTGCCGAACAAGGACTTGGGGTTCGGCTGCCGTATGGAGCCCTGAAGGGTACTGACCCCACTGGCTCCCAAGTGACTCCCCTCATCCCCTCCCAGTTCAGCTGGTGGCAAACTGTGGTGACAGTCCAGAGAACGGCAATCGCAAATTTGAAAACAGACAAATCAAGTGTCAGATGGCAAAGTTCCCCGTCCGCTGCCCCTGAGCTGTTAGCGTAGAAGAACGCGGAGTGCTGCGCCTTCACCAGCATTAGCCACTGGGAACGAACAAAACTCGTGACTTCTCTTAGAGATTTGTCCTGCCGTAAAGTTGGTACTACTGAATTGCAGCAATTATTTCCTAACGACAATTTTTAGACTGCTAGTAAGATCAGTGCTTTAGGGGCTTCTGCCTGTCCAGCCGGAGAGCAGAAGCTGCAGGCACTTTAGGCAAGTTGTTCATTTCTCTCGACTCTCAGCGTGGTTGCCTGCTGTAAATAACCATTTCCTTATTAAGGGAAAGGTACAATATATCCCGGAGACCTTCTGGGATTTACAGGGACTCATCACAACGGTATCCGCCTGGCAGTCACAGGGGGTTGTTGGGGCTGCCCTGCTCCTCCTAAAGTGAAACCTGCCTCAACAAGAAAATAAAGCATATTAGCTAAATTAAAAAAAAAAAAAAAAAAAAAAAAAAAGAGCACTGAGTCCTCCCAGGCAATTTTCAGTTCTGCTCTGGGAAGGCCGTAGTCCTGTGAGTGACTGCTCCCATGCAACCGACTGCGTTGGCGTTGCATACAGATTAAGAAATGCGCTCATATACTGTAAATTATAGGACTAGAGCCTTAGACTTTAAATCCTTCAGGACAGGAGGCCCCTTTGAGCAGAAGTTATGTACAAAGCATAATAAAAGCCCTATGGATGGCATAATAATGGCCTACTATGTCTACTCGTTATTACTGATGATCGTATTACAGTGTTACTAACAATTTGCTTTATGCCAAAGTTTCCCTAGAAAGCATCGGGATCGTTGAAGGCACTAAGGAGTTTTCCCTTGCTATCCTAACCTGTGGCACAAATACAGAACAGTAAGACCCTGTAAAAAAACCAAACCCACAGGCGTATGTCATCCTCTTGTTAAAAGGCACTGTCTTAGGGGGAGGTTAATTATTTAACAAGCAATTTAATTCACCTCATCAACCCATTTTGCTTGATCTTCTGCAGCTGGCTGCTCCAGGCTGCTCCGCCTGCTCCATGCAGCCTTGGTGTCCCCCGCTGCTAGAGCTGTCACCCCCCCTCCGGGCACCGGCCCTGCCGCTGTCCTGCAAAGCCGCTGCGTGGTCCCCAGCACATCACTCGCCTGCACCAGCCAGCACCCGGCCAAAGAGCTCCGGGGGCGGCGAGCGGGGAACCGCTCCCGCCAGCGGTCTGGATGCAGCCGTGTGGTGTGGGGAGGTGGGAGGGAAGGACTGGATGCACGCATGCTGTACCACATCAGGCTCGGAAAACAGGACTCGGCCTGTTGTAGTGACCGCCGCAGATGTTGCTTGTGGGTCTCAGCGCGCTGCAGCACTCCCTCCTTTCACCTCTTCACATCCGAGCGTGCCACTACCCTGACCGGAGCCCTCATCTTCCCAGATGCCCAGACCTGGGACACAAGCCTACCTTTCGGCACGCGTTTCAGCTTTCCCCCCGCCGCCCCCCGCCCCCGCACAGCAGAGGGAAAGCTTGCATCTGCGCTACGTCCCCTTGAACAACCATTCAAGCGAGCCGCTCGCCGCAGAACTGGGGGGATGGCAACAGGTATGGCTGCACGTGTCTCGCCTGAAGCTGCCATCAGCAGCCCTTGCTGTAATGTCACACAAGATGGCTCTAGCGTCCTTAACAGCAATAGATCTATTAAGAGGGATGTAGGGACCCTCACGCAGCCAGTTTGGGATTGCATCTGTCCGCATTTAAGAAAAAAAAAAAACAACACCTCGGGAAGATGTATTTGCAGGTGGCAGGCACCTCCTGCCTGAGCCTGGGCTGCCCTTGGAGCGATGCAGGGACACCGCGTCGTAGAGGTGACAGTCGACAAAATGGACAGATAAAGCGAGAGGGCAGCGGTAGCCCCAAGCGTGTTTCTGGGGCATGGAATTGTAGCTCTGCATCCCACCTGCTGACCTCTCTCCCATCTGATCCTTCCAGCACCTGCTCTGATTTTAAAGTGGCTAAAAAAAAAATTAATCGGCATTTTTTTTACCCTCCCAGAACTTTTTCATAAGTCTTCCTTGATCAGTCTGAGCCGATCCCCAACTTGTGACTTTGCTGGGAAGAGACCATCTTTCTAAAGCTTAGAGCCGCTGTCTTTCCGTGGAAGAGCACTGCTGGCTCTGTGAGCACCGGTGTTCAAGTCCAGCACAGAGTAAAAGGATGGATTAGGCAACGGCCTGCCTTTCAAAGAGAAACCTGTGGTTCGAAACAGGTAAGTATTGAGACCCCCAGGAGCAATTAATGCCCAAGCTGGACACAAATGCATTTTCTAATCCCATGCACTGTATTCTACTCCTAAACATATTGTAAAAATTACGGAAAAGAAAAAAATGCTTTGAGCAGCCGTTATAGACCATTAAGCATACTTCAGCAAGACAGTATTGTGCCTAAAAGACAACCAGAGTCCTATGAAAGAATCAAGGGAAAAGTTAACAGCACCAGAAAGAAAGCTCACTGCTGTGGAAATCGGTCATTAGCAATATGGCAGTACTGCCGCGGTTCAGCCAAACAGTCCGATTTGACTGGCAGCCTGCCGCCTGTGACCGTTTTCAGGATGCGGCTGGCTGTAGTAACTCACAAGTTTTTTTCCTATCACTGTAGGGTAAATCCTGATCACTCTTAATATCCATTACCAGTAAAGTAGCAGGACACTGGAACAGTAAAAATGAACTGTTACTCACAAGGTTTAAGATGGACCTATACATTATTTAGTTACCTTTTCAATAGTATCCTGAATTAAGGTTTATATGTTGTTTTCAACTAAAAGCATGTTAACTGCATATGATCAGAACATTTGTTCAAGCTTAGTAAAAAAACCAAGGGGCTTGATTAATAAGTACCTGCTGAAATACTCACTTTAATCAGAAACTTCATGGCAATTGTTTTAATACATCAAAGATCAGGAGAAATGGAGATTCACCACTTAGCTTATTAGCAGCATTCAAACCTCGTCTGCTTCTGCGCTACAAACCTTGCTTTCGTAGATTAAAGAATTTCTTGGCTCCTAACCCAGATGTCATTTTCTGAAGGAGCTTTCAGGAAAGGAGGGCTTGTAGCTAGTGGCAAGGCCTTATCTGTGTTTCTAAAGGGAACGTAAATATATTGTGTTACCTGAGGGAACTCATTATGCTGTTGGTTGCTTCACTTTCCTCAAAGAAACTGAATACGGCTTTTATTTACTGTGGGGATTATTTAATCAATACTTGTGAACAAAAGAAAGCTTCAATGGAAGATGAGACTCCAGTGCTATTTCTTTAGAAAGCTTTTTGGAGCATAATGATATGAAGTTAAATTCAGAACAGATACAGTTCTATAATTTTGCTTCTGAGTGAAGTATATTTTCCTGACTCGGCTGTTTGCTGGTGCTGAGCCCATGTGTCAGCCCCAAATTAAACTCACTGTACCATTGACACTATGGCCACCTCTGTTTTTAGGATGAGTGTGTGTACAGCCAGCATGCTAAGTTAGCCACACACAATGTAAAACTCCTTTCCAGCTGCTGAATTCGTTAAAATTACATGTGTAACGCCGTAACATGGAGTCCATCGCTCTTCTAGCACAAGCCAAACCACGAAGGCTGCCGAGGGGCTGCCCATGTCATGCAATGGGGCCATCTACAGCACGTTACCTGGGAGGCTACACCGCTCTGTTAGTCTCTCAGCTTGTGCTGTAGTCAGGCAAAGGGTTTTTTTTTTAATGCTCTAAGGACTGTTTTTCAGACACACTCTTCTCTGTACAACTAATGGGCTCAGACAGCTCCATCTGTAATGAGCGTATTCTCCTTAGAGTGTTGTCTCAAGGTAGCTCTCTGCAAATTTACGTTTCTGATGCAGGCAAAAATTTGCAGTGAAATCAAAATGTGAAATACCACGGTAACGTTTAATACGTTTCTAGTCTTGCCATCAGAAAGCCCTGTGGCAGTCACAGGAAGACTCACGGAAGGGTTGAGGTTGGAAGGGACCTCTGGAGATCATCTGGTCCAAGCCCCTGATGAAGACAGGGTCATCTAGAGCAGGCTGCCCAGGACCGTGCCCAGACAGCTTTCAAACGTCTCCAAGAACTCCACAACCTCTCTCTCAGGGCAACCTGCGCCAGCGCTCGGTCACCCTCACGGTAAGAAAACTCTTTCCTGATGTTCAAAGGGAACCTCCTGTGTTTCAGTTTGTGCCCGTTGGCTCTGGTCCTGTCACCACGTGCCACTGAAAAGAGCCTGGCTCCCTCTTCGGATATTTATATACACATATTGACAAGAGCAGCCTGACCCTTCTCCTCTCCAGGCTGGGGAGTCCCAGCTCACTCGGCCTTTCCTCTTTTGGAAGAGATGCTCCAGTCCCTTCATTGTCTTTGTAACCCTTCACTGGGCTCTCTCCAGTATGCCAATGCCTCTCGTACTGAGGAGCCCAGAACTGGACAGTGTACCACTGCTGAGGAGAGAGGAAGGATCGCCTCCCTTCACCTCTGACAATGCTTTGCTTAACGCAGCCCAGGATACCATTTGCCTTCTTTGTGCAGCAGGCACATCGCTGGCTCACGGTCAACTTGGTGTCCCCCTGGGACCTTTCCTGCAAAGCTGCTTTCCAGCTGGGTGGTCCCCAGCCTGTACTGGTGCCGGGGCTTGTTCCTCCCCAAACGAGGGTGCAGGACTTTGCACTTCCCCTTGTTGAACTTCGAGGTTCCTGTCAGCCCAGTTCTGCAGCCTGTCAAGGTCCCTCTGGATGGCAGCGTGACCCTCTGCTGTATCAGCACTCCTCCCAGTTCAGGGTCATCGGCACTCTGCCCCGTCACCCGTATCATTAATGACATTGAACAAGACTGGATCTGGTACTGACCCGAGAGGTACACCGCTGATTACTGGCCTCCAGCTAGGCTTTGGGCCGCTGGTCACCGCTCGCTAGGCCCAGCCATTCAGCCGGTTTTTCAATCCGCCTCACTCATCCAGCCCGTACTTCATCAGCTTCTCTATGACAATCTTTTGGCAGACGGCATCGAAAGCCTTACCGAAGCCTAGGCAGACAATATGGACTGCTCTGTCCTCATCTGCCAGGCCAGTCCTTTCACCATAGAAGTTTATCAAGTTGGTCTCACGTCTGTAGAGCCCAAAACGCTGCTGCCATCACCAGCTCTGCAGCAAATGATTGACCTGTACTATCAGTGCCTTCCTCCTCCTCTTGCCCTTTCCCCTCGCCAGAAGGCTACTAAACGCCACCTGGGCCCCCATGCCTTTGGCTACCGCCCCTAGAGCTCTGTAGTCCCTTTTGATACCATCCAGGTTTCCCTGGCAGCATCATTTCTGTCCACGCAACGTCACAGCGGGGGATAGCAGTCGGAGGGTTGGAGGAGCTTCAGCAGTCCCTCCGCAGCACGCCCCGTCCTGGCCCCCAGCAGGCAGCAAACCTTTCTAGGTGACAGCTCAGGTCAAGAGAGAGGTGCCCCTGTCCCCTTGCTTGAAGGCATGCCTGGCCCCTCTTCAGCTGTCAGGGTGGTGGTGAACGTATTTTGCAGCTGTAAGCCCTTAGGTGGGGCAGGAGCCTTTCTCTTGGTGCCAGAGGTCGCCAGCTTCCACCCTTCCCGTTCCCCGGCTGTTGCACTTACCTTAATATTAGGGGTGGACGCTGCCTGTTTCCTTGCTGCAGTTGGGGTCCGGGGTTCTTCAAGCTGCCGTGTCTCAGAGAAGACCCCGTCTATCTCCCTTTCTGTCCTCCCTGATGCTGCGCAGCCTGCTCACTTTCCTCCTGGGACCCCTCCACTTGGCAGCACAGTCCCCCCGACACGGCACGCATCCTGCAGGGCAGCAGGCCGTCTCGCTGGGCACGGCAGAGAAGCCCCAGGTACTCCCTGCAGGACTTGGAGGGCTGCATCTGCTCTCCAGACCTCGGTCTGCCTCAAAGCCTCTGCCCCAGCAGGGACAGCTGCTGGGCAGACGGCCCGCTGGCACGTCACCACCATCACCGAGACTGTCACAACACTACAAATTCAACTGAGGACACCCCCCCACCCACCCCACCCTTACACACTGCTGCCTCTGGGAGCTGTGTGTTGGGCCGTGGCTCTTCTATAGTCCCCTCCTGAGCGCCGGCTAACGGGTGCTTCACCCCCCTCCCTAATCGGGGGCAGCTGCAACAAAGGCTGCAGGCACCCTGCGTCACGGGTGCTGCTCGTCAGAAGCTGCCAGAGCTTCCTCGGCCCCACACCCCGATGGCTCCCCTTCCCTCGTCCTCGCCTGGCAGCAGCAGCAGGCACCCTCCAGTTTCTCAGAGGGTTCCCGGCTGTACCCGACCGTCCTGGGACCGGGGCCCCCGAACGGTCCAGCAGCTCCCCAGGCGGAGCCCAGAGACTGCTGCGCAGGCAGCACCCAAAAATATCGTGCTAAAATCTCCAGGCGCTTGTGCCTAGAGACCTTGTGTGCTCTGCGTGTCTTAACTCGAGTATGCGTTTAATCTGTGTGAATAACCTAGAAAAGTATTGTGTATCTATAGGTAAACGTATTATATATATACATAAGTCTAATATATGTATGTATATACACCTTTCAGATTCTGTGTTTGGGACCCGAAAGACTGCTGCGTACGCAAAAGGTGAAACTCTAGGGAGTTTAAACATAGCAGCGTAAGAAGAGCTGCACTGCATCAGACCAATGGACCATCTGAAAGTGTCCTCTAGCAGATGCCTATGGGGGAGCATAGGGGCAGGGCAAGCGGGTATAGGTACTTCCCCCGCCTCCAGAGGCCTGTGCAGCAGAGAGGGTCTCCTTAACTCACTTTATAACCCTTCTGCCCTACCATAGGTTCAGGCTGGGATGAGTTAGGATTTATTCACAAATTCAGCTTCTTTGGCCACGTGAATCATTCAGGGTTTGCTGACAGCCATTAAAACCAAGTGAGCTGAATGTTTTCTCTTTCAGACCTGTCCTGAGGGTATTTAATTAAACATAGGCTCCCGACCAAAAGAACGTCATCAGATTATCTTTCATGAAAGCATTACTGTGAAAGAATGTAATTGCTTGGGAAAGACTTACCCCGTAGTATGTTCTTCTATTATAAAAGCCATTTCCCTTCACATTCCAGGTATTCTGCCAAGAAACGAAGGACCATAGCTGTTTATACAGCTTTTTTCCTCTGTGTAGTGTTTTAAGATGCTTTGACAAGTATTTGACAAAAACCGTTTTTTTGCTTCTTCATTAAAGCAGAAATTAAGCCCTTGTCTCTCACGGAAGGCTGTGATGACCAGGTTAATACTGAATTGTCAGTCACTTTCTTGAAAACAGAGTTAAAAAAAAAAAAAAAAGGACTCAAACCACATATACATGTCAGAGTTTGTGTGATTTTTATTATGCTTACTTAACTTAAGCGTACGAGGAACACCGTGGAGAAATCCCATCGCCGTTAGGGTTCATTTCAAAAAATTTGTGCTGGGAGGAACAGCATTATCGGTGCTCCACTTGTCTCGCAATTCAGTCACTTCTCCGTGATACTTCAGCACGTCACATTCATGAATGCATTTCTCCTTTGACACACCTGTGCATCGCTATTATTCACTTGTTCACAGCTGGAGGAACGAGGCCCAGAAAGAGCAAGCGATCCACGTGTAGCCACACAGAGAGTCTGCACGCCGTGAACCTCAGTCGTGCTCTCAAGCGGACGTGTTAACTAACCGCTGGGACATCCCGGCTCACCACCCAGCAGCCCCGAAAACACGCTCTTACAACTGAGAGCCCAAGCTACTCTCTTCACAGACTGCAACCGAGCTGTTTGGCAAATAGAATTGCTGGCCCGCAACGGAATTCTGGCATTTTCAAATTTGAACTTTTGTATTACAATTTAATACATAATAAATTAATTAAAACCAATGTATTCTGCTATTTTAATATCACGTACGAGTCAAAATGGAATAAATTACAATGGAGAAGCCGGAGAAAAATATATCTTGTTTTGCTTCTAGTGTTTTTTGAACATTATGGAAATACTCTGGTGAGATAGTGAAAGCCATTGTATAGATTTGCTCCCGTCTAACATGTTGTTAAACGTGCTGCGCTGCCACAAAGCATCTAAAAAAATCTGCGTTTCTTTCGTGGGAAACGCATCTCGTTCAAAAACCTTCCTCCAGTGCAAATCAATAAATAAGGTCGTGTAAGCCAGATGCTTTCAGTTGCACTTGTCCAATCTCATTGCTTGCCATGATGTATTTACAGCACCATCTTTATCCAACACAGCCCGTGAACGGACAGAGAGCAACAGGCACAGTTAAAAATTACTGCCACGCTAGTCCTCAAGAAACAGGGACTGGGAGACTTACTGGAAACCTGGTGTTCCTCAAGGTTGTTCAGCCGTGGTGCCGTCTCATCACAAGGAGCAGCGAGTAACAGAGCACTGGTATTACCTCCGTTTCTCTGCTTGTACGGCGTCGGCATTTTGTCATGCACCGGCAGTGGGGCCCTGCCCCGTTCGGGAGGGAGCAGCATTTTCCTCGCTGTGATTTAAAGACTTGTTTGCAGTCCATTACTAGTGGCATTGCTGGTATGTAGCAGGACAACCAGGAAAAAAAACCCAAACCTTGAGGACCATCCATAAAGAGGTAACAGTTACCCTTCCCAGAGGTCATGTGTAGGATGGACGGCAAATTGCAACCGAGAAAATCACATGCCCGGGCCAATCAGTTTGCGACACAGATCAGTTGGTGTTTCTGCCTGTTTCCCTATGTATAGCCTAACGGTAGCAAGCCTTCCTCCACTTAGGACGGAGGTTTTTGCAAGGCTAACTTTAGCGCATGAGTAAATCTCGGTAACGGTGACATCCACCGGGTGAATCTGGGCTGCCATCCAGTGCAACGCGGGAATAACCCCCCCTCACCACCACCACCACCACCACCACCACCACCTCCTCCGCCAGCTCTCTGTGTCATGGCGGCAATTTGGTATCTACCTGGAAGGCTCTTCTGCCTCGGGCTGCTTCCAGAGGATGCGTTACGCCTCTTGGCACTGAAAGCTGCATCACTTCGGGTTGGAATTCAGAAATTTGGGGCACCGGTAGAGATTGTCAAGTCTCTTGAGCCGACTGTGTGAACCTCCTCCCGGCGGGATGCCTTTGCTTACCCAGCCTGCGTTCCGTGCTGGCAGAGACTCGGCTGCTGGTGGTGCAGCTTTTTTGCCGCCACGTGCAGGTTCCAGTCTGGTTGCTTGAGGGGACACGAGTAATTTGGAAGGGTGACGGATTGCTGCTCACCCGAGGTCTTCTGCAAATTCCTTGGTGTCAGGCTAGTACCATCCCCAGCCTCTCCTCGGAAGAGGCTCTGCAGCTGAGTCGGAGGAGATCCTGCGAGGGCATAAAGGACATGAGTACGCTGAGGCTGAGCTCCTCCAGCACTACCCGAGGTGAGACACTCGTCCTGTAGCAAAGAAGCACAAATGCCAGAGGATTCGGGGAAGAAGGAGTGAGTGGGGCCATGAGTCACTTACTTCATCTCTTTTTGGCTGGAACAATGTCTCTCCATCTGTACATACCTGGGCTACGGTTAATTTATACTCCCGAAGCGTATTTGAATTGTGCGTGCTCTAGAACTGATTAGGTTTTTCTACCTAGTTACCTAATAAGGGGGGAGGACCACGTCACACCAGCAGTCCAGAGACTGCATGGCCTTTATTTGGGGCACAATTCAAGGCAAATTGTTCGTGCCAAGTGCTGTACGCCAGGCTTCACCTCCTTACTCCATAGGTTCTGCCGTGACAGATGAGCACTTCAAGCGAGGGGATGACTCGCCTTTCCTCCAAACTACTCCAACTGCCATAGAGTTGATCAACAGCGTAGTTAAAAAGAAAATCAGGCAACTAGGTTTAGACAAGAAGGGAAGAGCATTTTCAGGGAGGAGCAAGAGCGCCGTACTTACCTCTCCGTGGTCCAACCTGTTTGCATCAGGAGCCGAACGCAAACTTGCTCCTTTTCTTTGCATTGGTGTCAGCCTGATAAAAGTCAGGTTTTGCTTACTCGTTCTTCAATAACTTTCTTTTTGATCAAATAAAACCCCCACCCCTCTTACTCATTTGCCTGAAAATATTAGCAAGGCTATATCTTTTATAAATCGAGCGACTCCTACACGAAAAGTTGGCTCACCGCCTTGGTTTTGAAAGAAATGTCGGGATTGCTTTCCCATTTCCCCTGACCCACCTCCGTAGTTTTTACCGTCTCTTCTGCCTTCTCTGCCTATGGAAGCCAATTCACAGGTCACGGTCCCCAGACTAATGAGCTGTTCCCTCACCCCTTTTGCTGCCTTACTCTCCAACTAAAACAGGTGCCATTTTTCTTGACGGTAAAGGGAATCAGTGACCCAATTAAATGGGAGCATTTTAACCGCCTAGGGAACATGCCATTCAGGGACAATATTTTTGCCCGAGAAATAATTAACCTCTATGGAGCACGGCAAGCACAGATCCTATGCACTGAAGCCTTTCTCAGATGTCAGATACTTAGTTTCTTACATCCCTTGGCCCTCGGTGTGCTTTGTTATGTGGAGCCCTCTAATGACGCTACGCTGAGACCAACGGGACATCGGTACTAACACAGCCTTGCCCTAACACAGCCTGTGCAGCGAAGAGACAAGGTGTCGAGACCTTGGAAGTACGACGCGCCAAAAGACACCACACGTGGTGTAACAGCCTACCCCTCCCGTTAGGCAGAGACTGACCTTTTCAGAAGAAAGAGGGCAATATACATCCATCGGAAAAAAATAATTAAGGTGGGATATTTAAAAGCCCAGCGCTGGCCTAAACCACGGCTCCCATTCAGAGTCGTGGCTGAGCTGCTCGACTGGTAGGAGGCCAGCTATCCCGGGTGCAGGTTCACAACGCCCTTGAAGCGGGCTGCGCTCAGGAGTCCTAACGCAAGTCTGACTCGTAAGCGGTGTGGACGTGTCGTTAAAACCTCACTCACTCGGTGGGAGCACTTTTTACTCTCTTCCTACCCCCAAAGCACCGAATACTGACACGAAAAGCACCCAGACTGCCCGGAGGCCGCGATAAAGATGTAGGGCTGTTACGGTAAGCACACTCCTCTTGTTCGCCGGAGCGCGGTACGGTGGCGAGCGGCGTTACCAGGCCTCCCCCCGGTACACTTCGGCTGCCGTGGGTTCCGCTAGGTTACGTTAACCTTGGCTTAATCCATCACCATCACTGGAGTAACAGCGCAGTTGTTATCAAATGCTCGGTGTGGTCTTCTTTCTCCTGGAAAGAGATTTTTACTTTCTTAGCTGGCCCCTTGGCTGATATAATTCTGTAAGTGCCTGGAACAACACGTTCTTCGCTAAATTTGCCGTATAATAGCCTCGACAACATTGCGTCCGATCGATGTCCGGTTTCCCTCATTTATCCCCCCAAAACAGTGCCTTTGGGTAAACTGTGTCTTTTATCATTCAGCATTTGACAACGGCAACTTTATTCACCGCGCTGCGAAGGAAACATTTTCTTTACTCCCTATACAGCAAATATCCCAGAGAATTATTCCTAGATTAAGCATTAGGAAAGCTGGTAACGAAAGCTCTTGTTTCACTGGACAACTAATTAAACTTGCTGGGGATGGCAGCTTAAAGAGTAAGGTGAACAAACACGGTGATGCAGCAGTCCCCCTCAGGACGCGCCACGTGCAATTCTGTAGTGAGCAAAGTCCGCTGAGACTCTCTTGGCCAAAATGTCATTAGTGACATTAAGAAAATGCCAGTGCTTGCTGATTTATGCAAAGCCCAGGGACTCATCAGAACCTGAGAAAATGTTGCCTGTAAATTTTAAGCCCACTAAAAATGCAGTTTCATATAGCTTTCGCAAGTATTTTTGTCATTCCCACACTTTAGCCTAAAACAAACCCCCAAAATGTCATGATTTCTTACTTGATTCAGCCACTGAACTAAGAACACAATTATTTACACTGCAACAGCAGACTTCACGCTGTAAGGTTGCTAGAAGATTTAAAAAATGACCTTTTAAAAAAAATGTAAATTCCATGTGGCTCTACAGGGAATATCTGGTTACACCGATCTTTCTCGTTCACTCGCAGTTCGCATGCGTGCTCTTTAGCACCTTTTCTTCCTGCCTTTAGACAAATCCTGACTAGTTCGGACCAACAGCAGTCTCCAAGTAATTTGTACAAGAAACGTGTCATTATCCCTCTTTTGTGCCCCTGAGGTCTGCGGCACTGGCAGAGCTGCAATACTCAGGCTAACTGCTAAACAGCCAGGTAGGATTTTTATTCCTTAATTTCGGGTGGCCACAGCACGGCACCTATACCTGGGCCAGGTATAGGGTCCACCTAATGCCGTTGGCGGAGAGCAGGGTCACACCGAGTCTCCGCTGGCTGTAGCTGGAGCCCACGTAACTGTCGCAGGTGCAGCTATAGGTACCCCGTGGTACCTATATCGTGCCCTTGGGGACACAGCAGAGCATCCCACCTCCCTCCCAGCTGCTGCGTCAGAAGGGTACAGGTATGCTGGGGGCCCTGTGTTCTCTCGGACTCCATGTCATCTCATGTAAAAATCCTAAGCTTCGTGCAATGTGGATGCGGGGAGCTCACGGCCATTTAGCTCACTGACCTGCTCCTGTCCCCGTGTGAAATCTTTTAGTGCAGACACAGCCTATGCTGTTTGCTTCCCTGAAGTTAAATAACAAGTATCCCATCTGCTTCTGCTCTGTTGATCTTATCAATCATATATAGCCACAAAGCGACGTAGAAAGGTTTTTCACACCTATTGTCGGAGCTGGTTTGCGTGTGCTGTATAGCAGTAGCAGAAACGCTGCAGATGCCCTACCTGCACTAAAACATGCATATTCGCCGTCAGAGAAAATTGAACCTTGTCCTGGTTTCGGCTGGGACAGAGTTAACTGTCTTCCTAGCAGCTGGCACAGCGCTGTGGTTTGGGTTCAGGATGGGAAGAACGTCGGTAACACCCTGATGGTTGCAGTTGTTGCTCAGTCGGGTCTAGACTCAGTCAAGGGCTTTTCAGCTTCTCTGGCCCAGCCAGCAAGAAGGCTGGAGGGGCACAGGGAAGGTGGGAGGGGAGACAGCCAGGACAGCTGACTCAAACTGGC
>JAVKLA010000028.1:1763943-1781002 GCA_034782735.1 Sagittarius serpentarius
GGCATCGGTCAGCAAGTGGTGAGCAACGGCACTGTGCATCCCTTGTCTTGTGTATTCCAATCCTTTTGTTATTATTGTCATAACTTTATTGTTGTTATTATTGTCATAACTTTATTGTTGTTATTATTGTCATTGTTAGTTTCTCCCTTTCTGTCCTATTAAACTGTTCTTATCTCAACCCACGAGTTTTACCTTTTTTCCGATTCTCTTCCCCATCCCACTGGGTGGGGGGGAAGCGAATGAGCGGCTGTGTGGGGCTGAGTTGCCGGCCGGGGTTAAACCACGACAAACCTCAAAGCCAGTTCCCAAGCCTTTAAATTCCTGCTACAGCCCTGACTCCCAGTCCCGGTTTAGCAGGTCTAACTAGCTCAGGCACAGCACCGCGCTGCTTCGGGGCTGGAGTAATCCAGCTCTGCACCTCCGTTTCGGTGTGGCAAGCCCCAGAAGTGAGACTGCAGGCTCCTACGTTTGCAAGGCTTTGCCACGGGAGGGCTGGCGACTCTTTTCGGGGTGCCAAAGTGGTCAAAGCATTCTGTCTCTTTTTGAAATACCTGTGGTTCCTGATCCAATACTTTTTTTACTCAACATTCTTTGCATTTCTTTGTGACTTCATGTCATGGCTTACTCCTTTCTGCTCTACGTCCAGATGATGCAGTTCTTCTCAGATCTCTTTACTTGCCTCTAAACTGACCACTGGATGTCTGACCATACTGCTCCCACAGTTAACCACACCAGGCACTTGCTGGAACATCTCTCACCCCCCGACCTTTGCACCCACTTCCTTTCTAAAAAAAAAAACCAAAACCAAAAACCCAGCGTAGGGGAAGAATCTGGTGCATGGCTTAGCCCCGTACTGGAATAGACGGATCGCGCACCCGAAACTTCAAAACACTTCACGGAAGAGAAACTCGTTGCTCGGAAGGTTTTGCCCCATCAGGCACTAGAGCTGGTACTGCAAGTTTGTCTTTTAAGCGGAGAAGAGAGAGCAGTTCCCTGCTTGGATACGCCTCAAAGGTAAATTGCTTTATTCTCACCTCTAAACCGGACCTGAAACGGGGATGGTCAAACAGCTCGAAGGGCAATCCCTTCTTCTAGGAATCTCAGGCCAACACTAAGGTCCAGCGCATGAAGAACTGGGCACGACGGAGTAGCAAGAGAGTGAGCAAACTCCATTTACAGCATCCTTTCCAAGGAGCACGGTTTCTCCAAACAACTGTATATCATCTAAATATTAACAAGGCACACAACGTAGCAGCTCATATATAAATTAAAATAATTTGGAAGACTAGCACCACCAGCCCGTATTTTTCTCAACAGTGTTGGCTTCATCCTGTCTGTTCCCGAATCGTTTTTCTTTACATCACAAAATCTGGAATGACTGAACGTCCTTGCAAAATCTGTGACTATTTCACTAGTTGCTACAGCTTTTCCTTATTTTCAAAAAAAATCCTTCTCTATTCAGCTTCTACAACTTTAAGCAGAGGAACTGCTCTTCTTTTCTTTTTCAGTTTTCTTTGAATGCCGTTTCATAGAATAATAGAATCATAGAATCATTTACCCATGATTCTGTTAGGAATAAAGCATAGTTAAATGCATTTCTTTTGTCTGTGGTTAATATAAGCAGAATTAATATAATTGAGATGGGAGTTCCAAATCCAACCTGCCTTTCAATTTCTTTCAATTATGTTTCATTAAAATTACCCCGTGTCGTTGGTAACAGTTACGTCAGGTTTATATGCCAAGGAGAGAAGCCAGCTTCAAATGACAATTTTCTACCATACCAAACCCATAACATTTCTGTAAGTACATTACTGAGCATCTACATTATTATTCATCAGATGCAAATCTCTTTATGTCATTCCTGAGTAACTAAATGCATGATTCCCTAAAAAACCTCCTGGATGCGCCTCTTAGTCTGTGCACGATTTGCTTACATTGTTTTAACTTACAATCAGTAGCCCTCTACATCTTCGGCTTCAAACGGGAGACTGCTTTCGGGACACAGACAGGAACTGCACATCACTTAATTCTGCTCTCATAATGCTTGAACCATTTCGGGGAGCAGTCACCTTGACAAAACCTGTGCAAATCTGATCCAGTCGTGGTGTAAGGAATTGCTTTCCAGAGATGTCAAAGTCATCAGAAGCTGTGTAATTAGCAGCACTGATGATTTTGGGTTTTCATGTTGCTTACACTGCTATGAAGATCTTCGTAAGAGCTCTCCTTAACCTGTTAACGAAAGTTACAGACAATGAGATTGTATGCATGCAAAATGAGTGCTCATTCTATTGTTTTCTCTGGTTTTATCACCTGACTCCTATTTCCTCTGAATCTTGTGATTTTCTAATTGAGTTTACTGCTATGGTAAATTTTCTCTTTTAATTACTTTCTCTCTACACAGCGCAAAGACATCACTGAAAAGCTCAATACAGAGAAGCTTTGCAAGCTATTCTAAGGAAAAAAACCCTGAAGATGATCGGAAATCCAGTGAAGTCTGCGAAAAACCTCCTTCCCCCTGTCCTTTGGAATGGGTCCCAAACGGGGTGCTGCACTTCCGTGCCAGCCTTCCCCCCCGAAAAGGAAAGCAACAGGGAGCTGCCTCCAGCTTTCGTTCCTTGCACGGGAGAAGAGATGGTAACACCTCGGTTTCTCACTCGAACCATCCGAACGGTGAGCCCAACACTTTTATAGAGGAACGTACGTGAGCGCTTGTGTGCCAGCCCTGTTCTTAGAGACTCTCACTGTAGGGAAATGAGAAAATAAACTACTTAACTGTGCAAGTAATTTCAGCTGGAGCCGATTATCCATCTGCTAATACAGTGCAGCCTGGAAGCTTTGCCAATGACAGATTAAGGTCAAACGAATGATCCTTCCTACGAGATACGCTCCTCTTCCTAAACGTATTTTTCTTTCATTATGTGGTGAAATGCTGATCAAAGAGCCTATACTAATATTATGTTAGTATAAATTTCTTGTAGTGAAGCTACAGCAAGTTTCTGGAATCACACTGGGGTCCAGACAAGCCAGACAGTATGTTTAAGACAGAGACTCTGGTCTCAAGAGCTTACAAGCCAAAAAGGCGAAACAGAGGAAAAACCGCAGAAAGCGAGTGCTGTTATTTCATTTCACAGGGGCAGCGCTGAAGCAGAGGGCTTGTGGGGATGGGGCAGCCAAGGTCTGCGGACACTGAAACTGCAGTGGCAACTTTAACGCCTGCGTCCAGTGACAGGGTGAGGCTGAAACTCCCCCACGATTCACCTAAGAATATTTTCCCCGAACTTCTGTTTGTGCTGACTTGTCTTTGCAGAAGTACTTTTTCTAAAAGGTTTTTCAAGATCAGCTGGAGACGGCTTTGAAAACCCCAGCCTGCACGGTTGTGCGCGCACACACACACACACACACACACACACACACAAACTGCGTGCAACTGAAGACAAGGTCTTAGTGTGGAAAGTGTTAAGCCAACCGAGTTACAGGGACTGCTACTTCTGCAGCCCAAAATCTAAGACGTCAGAGACAGACAGGTAATTAGCAGTATTTAATTTTACGACTGGAAGGCTACACAAAGGTAGTTCAGGCATGTTTCAGATTCAGGCATAGGTCTTAAACACTAAATAGGTAAGCCTCGTTCACTCAGGCACACTGCTCAAGTGTTTTAAATCTCTGCACGAGCTGTCTTTTACCACTGCTCTGACCATGAGAAAATGCTCTTTCCTCAAAGCCAGACACAGAATATGTAAATCGAGGGATGATAACACCGACCTCTCTTTTTTTTGTGTGGAGCACTTTAATACCGCCTGATGAGAAATGCTGCCTGGAAGCTGGGTACCGTTACGTAAACCGAGCATCCTCATGCCAGTAAATGCGCAGGCGTCTCACAAATTCTTGTGTAACGGACTGGCAGGCCTGGTGCCTACGTTGCCTCCTCTCCAAGAAGCTGCTTTGCAGAGAGGATAAGAGCCGCCTTAGCCTGTTGTCGTGGTTTAACCCCGGCCGGCAACTCAGCCCCGCGCAGCCGCTCGCTCACTCCCCCCCCACCCAGGGGGATGGGGGAGGGAATCGGAGAATAAAGTAAAGCTCGTGGGCTGAGATAAGGACAGTTTAATAGAACAGAAAGGAAGAAACTAACAGTGACACTAGTAACAACAATAAAGGGACAATAATAACAATAAAAGAACTGGAATATACAGAACAAGTGATGCACAGTGCAGTTTCTCACCACTTGCTGACTGATGCCCAGCTAGGTCCCAAGCAGTGATCCACCCACCCCGGCCAGCTCCCCCAGTTTCTATACTGGGCATGACGTCCCATGGTATGGAATACCCCTTTGGCCAGTTGGGGTCAGCTGTCCTGGCCGTGTCCCCTCCCGCCTTCCCTGTGCCCCCCCAGCCTTCTTGCTGGCTGGGCCAGAGAAGCTGAAAAGCCCTTGGCTGAGTCTAAACCCAACTGAGCAACAACTGCAACCATCAGGGTGTTATCGACGTTCTTCCCGTCCTGAACCCAAACCGCAGCGCTGTGCCAGCTCCTCGGAAGACAATTAACTCTGTCCCAGCCGAAACCAGGACACAAAGTCGTTGAGATACTATTGCACTGTAGCCATCCGCAAGCACTGGGAAAGTGGGATCTGTATCCCAGATTGCGGCAGAATTAATTCAGGCAGGCCATGAAAGTGGGGGCCACTCCCTGGGGGCTACTCATTTGTGCATCATTTTGTCGGACGTGTATCACAGGGGATTCACAGATTTCAAGGACCGCCACAGTCAAGCTTTCAAAGATCCTGTACGCAGCGACGTAAATCACCAGATCATCTTCAAAATCATCCGGTATTTAAAATAGCAGACTTATTATTCCTTTTACTCACCTTCCTAGTTTAGAAATGTGATTTCCAGATAAGCAGGTGATTTCAGGAGCTCTGACTTTCAGCAAGAAATGGGAGCGTCACGAGACTCTGCTGGAAACTGAGACGGCTGGTTACACAGGACCGTGGCCTATTCCTGTTATCCACAGGGAGTTTTCTCCCCAGTACGTATCTCGTCCCCCAAAGTTACTCCGAGTGAATCTCAAAGCTTTTCAAAGCCCATTAAGGTGTCTTTCCGCATCAGCCTTTGCTAAAACCTCCGCCGTAACCCTCCGGTTGTGTCAGCAGCCTCCCTGGCCACGTGGACCTGGGAGGCAATCCCTATTTCAGAGTCTCCAGCCTGGGCACGTTACTGGTACGGCCCGGCAGAAGGCAGTCCTCCCTGGGCTCTCCGGAGGAACGAGGAACCTTTGCCGGCACCGTGCCTCGCTTCCCGGCCGGACCAGAGGAGCACCACCAGAGAAACGTGCCCCTGCATCCACGTTCCTTATTAGCTCAAATGCTGTCATTTAGAAAGCACGTACCCATTGACTTAACAAACGGTTAAAATTCATTTTCTCTCAAATCCCTGCTGACCCTGCTGAGCAGCCCCTGCCTGGTGTGGTTTTGAGCGGCGGCGCTGGAACGGGGAGAGGTCTCCGTACCCAGCCCATCCCACCCCGGGGGAAGCAAACCCACCCGCCGCAGGAAGGCGGGTGTTTCACCGGGGGGGGGCTTGCACCGTCTGCGCTGAGCCGACACACCGCCACGCAGAAAGAGAAACGCTACCTATTGCGGCGCTGGTGCCGGCGCGCTTGCTGTGCGCAGCCCAAAACGACTCGCTCCAAAACATTTAAATGGGGAAATTACGTGTGAATTGACATCGGCTCTCACAGCCCTCAGCTCTGTGTCTCTCACGCTGCTTTAAAGTGTTATTAATGCCTTTGTCTTGCCTACTAAGGGATTTACAAGGCAGAGGTGAGCACGGCCGGGGTGAAGAGCTTGGAGGACGCCACTGGAAGGAACCCTGAATCCCAGTCAACAGCCACTGCTGTCACTCCGGGAGAGAAGGGTGCTGTAACCCGCTCGCGGGCCAGCCAGGTGACGCGGCTCTCCCCCTCGGTGCACAACGCGCGTGTGTCTCCCAGCCCCCAGCCCCCCTCCCCATCCCCAGAGGGACGGTGCCGGCCTGGCTCCGCGCTCTCCTGGCTGCGAAGTCGCCCGGAAAGCTCGCTCGCTCTGCTCACCTGGTGAGTGTCAGGAGCCTTCTGACTGCGCCGTTCAAATACTTAGGTATGCCCTGGGTGGCGTAAGACCAGTGAGACCTGCTGAAAACGTGCGTACGATCCAAGGCATACCCATTATCCAAGACTCTGCCCATTTTACACCGTTGCGTCTTGCTACAGAAGTTGTCCCGACGGCACCAGCAAAGGGTTGTCTCCTCAGAAAGGCAGTGGCGCTTCGCACCCATAAAACCGGTTGAATCTCACCAAGGTTGCTGAAGCAAGTCCTTATTCAAATGACAATATTTCTTAGCTATTTCAAGGGCATTTCATTATCTTTCACAACTATCGTTCTAGAAACCCGAGTTTTTTACAGACAGGCAGGTGGTGCTTTCGGTTCTAAGACAAGGAGAGGTTTAGAGGTAGCACCGTGCCAGAGTTGGGTTTAATATGGGCAAGCAAAAGGCAAATTTGTGAAACTAAATGTTAGATCTCTACTTTTTGAAAAAGGTATTTTTTAATCCAGCTAAGAACAAAAGAGAGGTGCAGCAGAAGGGTTTTTAAGCTGAAGGCCACGTCACTGGTTTTGGTTGGCAAAAACTTCTCTCTTGCAGTTTAACTTTAGGGCACGCCGTACGGCATAGCACAATGCAAAATCTTACAGCAGCGCTGACAGTTTTGTTATAGCCAGGATGGGTTGCCCTATCTCGGTAACCTTATTTGAAGATATTTTCCTTTACCACAAAAATGGGCAACAGTCTTTCTTTTTTAAATATGTTGTATCCTATTATTCCCGAAACAACATTTCCAGCAGAGTTTGCAATCAAACACAGCTCAGTACACAAGTCCCTGCTGGTAAATCTCATTGCTAGGTGATAAGCAAGATGTCATTTTTACAAACCAACCAACAAAAAAATTAAATCGGCTTGCTAGCAAGTTCTCGGTTCTCTCTTGCTATTTTGTAAATAAAATTTCTAGGAAAAGTCAAGGGTTATTTTTCCTGTTTGCATTCTGAAATGGCGTTTTTTTCCAGACCAGTTAGGTCACACTGAGCCCTTGTACCAATTGCGCTTCATTAGGGTGCTTGTAGTGCTAATACGCTAACTGGTGTAATGAAACTTTTACGAGTAACGTAACAAACTGCGTTCACAATTAAGGCGACGCAGGTTCCTTTCCCAGACTGCCAAAATAGTGTCTCCAGCCTCCCGACGGGACAGTTACCATCTGTCTCAGCAGCGGCTCCCAGGTGGAGTTCCCCCTTATCGCCTGGCCACGTGTGGGGCAGAACACGATCAGGATGCTCCGTGCCTCCCGGCAGGACGTGCCACCCCCGGGCAGTAACCAGAACGGAGGTACCCGGCTTGACTCTCGCTCCGCTGCCGGGGAGGAGAAATGGGCAGCAGGAGGGGGAGTCGGAGCACGTGAATGCAGAGATCAGACAAAGGAAGCGCCTGTCTTCTTCCACCCCTGATCGCTAAATTAGGCACCATAACGATATTTTCTGTGTCACGTCTGCTGAAAATGGAAAAACCTCCGCTTTGGCCGCACGCCTTGGTGTGGGGGACGGGACGAAAAGGGCCGATCAGCCCCAAGCATTCAAGTCTCGCAGGGAAAAGCCCCAACTTTGAAGAGGCCTACAACATCCATGGATTCACACGATGCATTTGGAGAGCCATGTGGTCACCACTCCACTACCAAATTACCCGTTAGCGAAGAGAACACGCCAGCCGCGCTGCTCCCGGTCTGCGTCACCGCTCGCCGCCATGCTCTGGACTCCCTTTCGAACAGGACCGCGTGGATGCGGGAAAGAATCGAGAGCAGACCCTCTTCTAGAGCGCCGCGTTGCCTGGCCCTGTCCTTTCCCTACTACTGTCCTCTGGGAAAGGAAGACGCTCTTTCTTCCCTCTTCTCTCTTCATCAGGAAAGCGCACGTTTTCGTCTTTTCTACAGCCACCCACAGAGCAGATGATACTTTTTTTTTTTTTTCCTTTTGCGCGCGAGTTCCTTCATCAATGTGAGACAGACTGTAGTGAAGGAAACCGAAGAAACCAAAATACAACTTAACTTCAAGAGCAACCAAGATATTTAAGGAAAATGTCTTCCTGAAAGCTTGCTACTACACAAGTGCAAATAAACAGAGGGGGGATAATGTACATACAGATATCTACTGCTGAACATAAGACAAAACTCCAAAACCTAAAGAGGTTCAGGCTATCATTGACCGTGAGCTAACATTGCCCTAATCATTAAAGCAAGAACGTTTGACTTGGCTGCAACACTTCTGGCATATAAGTAAGTGTTTAGATTTCCAGGATTCCCGAGAATGTGTCGTCCTTTTGGTTTTGTAGGTTTTAGCAGTTTGCAATTCACGTCACTAATTTAGCTGTCTAAATCCAACCACAGATCTTAAATTGGAAGATGTTGACCTTGACCTCTTTATTTCAGTTTCACCAACTGAAAAGCAGAGATAACAATATTTACCTATCTCAGTGTCGTCTGGTTATTAATTGCTGCTTCTGAAGCAGCTTGACTATGGAAATGTCATCCGTCCTTCGATGCTGCCTTCTTACCGAGGAAGTTAAGAGACTTTCTTGTTGCTGGATATGCAAGCAGCAATCAAAAGGAAATCACACTAGACTCGCAGGATGTTTCCAAAGAAAATACAACCACGCGGAAGCATCTATTTCCTTTACTGAATCAGTAACAGACTTTATTTGGAGTTGTGAAGAAAATACAGGCAACGAGAACAGCGCAGGCAGGAGGTACTGGACGCTCCATTTGGTATTACTTGTTACATAGCTCTGTGTAGGGGGTCAGAAAGACCCTCCATGCATGCCCATGCCCTCTACGGCATAATATGCTTTGAACGGTGACAGCTCTTGAATACACTATATCCACGGAGAGGAGCATGGGTAGTAACAGAACTGAAACCAATGGAACCGCGTAGAATTTACCACAAAAGGGTAGCCCGTGTTTTCTACTGACGTGACCCCTCTAACTACTTCTGTAGCACATTAATGGGAACATATGTTCTTAAGAGGAAGAATCCTGATAAAAAGAGATGCAGCAGGGTGAGTAAGAGACTTGAAATTGCTTAAATAATGATCGCGTGGGAGGTGTGGTTTCTGAAGAGGTGGGGTGTATAGATAATCTGCTTTCACTTGAGCGCCTCCTGGGATAAGTCCCGTGTTCTTTGTGATTTGTGAATATCGTGTTACGAAAACACCAAGGAACAGGGGAACCTTCGGGTGAGATGAGCATCTATTTATTTTAACCTGGCGGTATGGCAAATTAAATGATTTCAGGAAAACGTTCAATAAATAATCTCCTTGAAGAGCATCGCATTTCTGCAAAGATAAAAATGAGTATGATCCTATTAGAGACAAGGAAACCTAACAGATAATGTGCACAATAAGAAAATAATAATAATAATAGCCCCACAGTTACTCTATGAGTTTCTAAAATGTTTTCAAACCGCACACATCTCTATCAGGGCGCTAACTGTCTAAACCGCTTAAATACATGCACAAAGCCTTTCCAGAATATTTAAGCGTATTTGTCTTTCAGTACAAGCCTCTAGTTAATCGTGTGGTTGCACACTCTGGTGAAACGCCAGTTAGCACCAGAAAAAAACATTTTCTCAGGAAGAGGTGGGAGAGGAAAACCAAGAAATCCTCTGCGCATGATTCATTGCACAAACAAGGAGTCACATTTCCAAATGTAGGGTGTTGTTTTATTTGATACTGTAGGAAGAAACAAACTCTGAAATCCCGTACTGAAGCAACAAACTGGTCTTGGATCTACGTGGCCTTGCCGGAGACCGCTTTGTTTCTCAGTGTCCTGGTTTGTATTTAAGAATCTAGAAGAAAGAGTCAGAGAAAAATCCAATATACTGAATATAACAACTGTGTTTGTCATAACGCGCCAGTTGTAGTATTTGCTGGCCAGCATTCGTTATGTTCTGAAAAGATAAATAGTTCCACGGTGACCGCTTGTAGCCCTGGGTGGAGCTACACCACGTGTACTCAGATGGCTTTCCCCGACGGTCTCAGTGAGGAGCCATTCCCTGTTCCCCATCTGCCTGGCTGCACAGATTTGGACAAGCCTTTTCCACCGTGAGTCATCCAAGGCATTTGAGTAGTGCCAAACCGAGACATCTGTATGTTTGACGTTGTATTATACAATGCTCTGCTGCATTTGAACAGTCTCTAATTCAGTTTCAGCACCTATAAAATGAGCATGGTATTCACCTTCACAACATGAGCGGCGATGCTTTGCTGAAACTTGTCGCTTGAAGCAAGTTTTATTTTAAAGCTCTCCAAAATTCTCACAGGAGGGCGGGTAATAAAATGAGATGCTAGATATGAATAAATGATGGCAGCAAAACTTCTAGATTTTCCCTTTCATTTCTTTACTCAGTGATGTTATTTCTGTTTCTGCTTCTGTATCAACGTTTCTCCAGTACTGGATTGCATTAGATAGCGGTGCCCAACCCCCAGTTTGAACTAGACAAAACTGAAATAGACAGAGGATTAAAAACGTAATATTGCAGAAATAGCAACCGGGTCACATGTCAAGGCTTTCTGTGGGGTTTGCCAGAAAAATTAGAATTAGGATGAATTCAGCACTGACTTCTTTACAGTTTACTGATGCAGGGCAACAGCAAGGATAGACGGACGCGTGTCTGTGGTACTTCCGCGGCTTGAAGTCGAACACCATCTGAACCTCTGTAAAACTGTAACGTCCTTAGGTCCCAAACATCCCAGGAGTAGAGAGATGTACCATTATTGTCATTCGGGAGCAAAACCTCAGGGACGGAAAGCCTGGAAGCTCCCACAGTCGCGCAGGAAATCTGCGGAAGAGGAGCGAACTGATCTTAAGCTTCAGAAGCGCAAGGGTAGACGTGCTACACGCTTTCTCCACGTGGAACGGCCTCAGCGGGCTTATTCATACCAGTATCAAACCAACCTATTTCTGGCTGCGTAATTTGGCAACGAAGGAAGAGGAATAATTTTAGGAAAATGTGAAGCAAATGGATGGTTTGTGCCCTGTAGATGGAAAGAAATTCCTTTAGGGAGGAACAAAAGACTGCGGTACCAAGATAACGTTAATTGTTTATTTTAGGTACCCGACTGAGTAACACATTTTTCACACGTGTATGTGGGGACCCCTCTGCTACGCTAGAGTTCAAAAATAAAAGAAGAGTTCACAAATAAATTCTCATGCACGCTAATCCAGTCAAAAAAACCCTGATCACCTGATAATGATAATCGAATAATGGAATATATACGGGATTTTTTTCCCCTAATCATTTGTATGCATGTATTGGTTTTTACTATGGTGTTCTCCCGGTGAAAGATGTCAAAGTACAGGAAAAGAAAATCAAACTTATCATTTGAGAAACATTTTGCTCTCCTACTCACGATCTTTGTTAGCCTTCGTCCAACGAAAAAGACAGCCGCTGACATTTCGAACAATGACTGTTTCCACATTGTTATGTGCATGTGTAGCATTTTAAGAAATAATACGCAAAGTAAAAAGAAAAAAGGAAGTATTCTGAAGTGGAGATTTCTGTAATCCGCTCTTCAGAGATGGGAGAGCCCCGGACAAAGATTTTATGCAAACTTCTGTTTTCCCTCAGTATTTTAATGAAGCGACATCTGAGCAACAACCATAAACTTTCATCAGTTTTTCTCCCGACAAATTCCCTAAGACAGAAGCGAAGAGAAGTATGAAAACAGGAGTGCCACGCTGGAGACTTCTCGAGGAGCCTCCAGGATCTGCACCCTCAGCATAGTGTGCAGCAGCGTCTCTTTGACGAGAGCCGCTCTGCGGGAACTCGAGCTCCGTCCCTCTCTCCCCCCCTTCACTTGCATTTGCTCCTCCGCTGTCAGCCTTCTACCCACCACCCTCAAAAATATCAAAACAACATGTGGAAGCACGACATTAGCATATCCGACGTGCCGTACCAGTGCCGCGACGGTTGTTCTTTGCGGTCCTGAGGAAACAACCCCGAAAGCGCTCATTAAGTGGCTTCCAGACTTCCCCCACCGAAGCCGAGCCCCACCGACCGGTGCAGGGGGGGTCGGGGCACACCTTCCCGGTGCGCCTCGCTGCCGGGGAACTGCCTTACCTGCTCAGAACGAGCACAATTTGCCGTGAGAAATCTGCCTGCTGCTGGCCGCCGCTGGCCGCCGGGAGCTCGGCGCTGGCAGGGCTGGCAAGGTTCGACTACCAGCTAAGCCGAGGTCAGCTAGACCCAATACCGTGCCTTGAGGAAACAATCTTTTCCTAGAGCAGGCCACGCTTTAGATGCCAAGTAGAAACAAGAGGCAGGTTCCTATTAAAAGCAGAACACCGATTATTTTCAGTCATAGCTAGTAAATGAAATTAAATGAACTAGTATCGACTTTTTACACTTAACGTCCCTTCGTTGCATGCACTGCACAGAGTCACCCGCGGGCTGGTTCTACAGACACTTTAAACAACCTTTAATCTGACCGAGGACCAGCTGGAAAATACCAGCAAGCGAGAAAACACTCACGTTTAGCAGGATGATTGCTAATATTTCTTACTCTCTGGCTCCACTCTCATCGTTCGGCTCAAGCCCTGGGTTCCCAGGAAACATACCGCAACTGCCACCCGTCGCGCCTTAGCAGACGTTACTTCTCCGATCGAGCAGGATTTCACATCAAATCTTGGCCAGAGCTTCGGAAAACGCAGGCTCCCACCCCGCTGCTCCTTCCGAAGGACTTTGTAAGTGGGGTGGTCTTAGCAAGTTCTGCTGAACCTGTTCGTTTGTAAACGCCCTCCCCGCCCCCCCCCACCCCATGGGGTGAATATTGAAAACAGGCGCTGTCTCGCTTTGGCTCCTTCTAATTGACGGGGAACGTTTCCCCAGTGATCTCTTCAACTTTTAATCTTCACCTGGAACGTCTTCTTCACCCGTACCTCGCCGGCGGTATAAAGCACAAGTACGGTACGTCGCCTGATGACCTGCGGCTGCGTTAGCTGCACTTTCACGCCTCACAGCAGCTAGCCCGTTTGCAGCCCTGCGACAGCCCTAGCAAAGCATCCAAACCAAAAGTACCTTCTTTGGCATAAAAGAGAAAGGGTTGGATGTATTAGTCTGCCAGCCCTGCCAAGAACTCGGCGACTCCAGAAACCAGTTTGCTTACGTCTGTGCCTAAATATTGTATGGAGACTACCTTCAAGCAGCCGGTTCTGGAAGCTGCAACCGGTCTCTTTTGAGGACCGGTGCCAGGCTTGGAGGCAGTAATGCTGGAAGTGCAAATTGCTATCGGTCCGTCCACAAAAATCCAAAAGATGCCGTCAGTAGAAAGCAATACCCCGTGTCTTTTAGCGCCTTGTTTCCCTCAGGGGGCACGTTTCCTCCACGGACCACCTTGGCACGGACCAGGTTAGCGTTGGGGCGACGCTGGCTTGGGTCTCGCCACCAAACCCGTTCCCCACGTTGGCCTTTTGGAGGTTTCGGCTCCTCTCGTCTGTCCGCGAAGACGGGCAAATTGCTCGAGGGAGGTTTCCTTGTGCTCCGAACGCTTCCTTTGGTGGCTCTGGTGGAAGTGCTGTGAAAGAGAGGTCCAGCGTCCACAGAAACACCTCCTATGTGTCTCAGGGGAAAAAAAAAAAAATAGAAAGAGCTTTTACGAGCCGTTCAACAGAGAAGGAAAGTAAGGAAGCGAGACGGCTCCTATGTTTAACAGCGCGGTGTTGCTACGACTGCCGGTGCTGCCAGGTGACGACACGCTGCTCCGTCCTTTCAGGTGCCTCCCAGCACAAACCTACAAAGCGAGGGGTGAGGAGAAAAACCTGCAGAAAAACCTGTCCGACGTGCGGCCGAGAATTTATAAACCCCTTGAATCACCGACACCGCTTGGCTTGCCAGCTTGTGAGAATGCACCGGGAAGGGGCATAGACAGCGTTAACGCCGTACCAACTCATGCTACCTAAGCCACAGATTCTCGTCTGCTCGGTTTTTACAGGCAGATAAACTAAGGAAGAGAGAAATACCCTCAGAATTTCAAAAGTCAGTACATGGAGGTCCGATGGGTAAAAAAACCCCCATAAACAGGCTTCTTGTTAATCAGAAATTTCAGATACCTAAACAATGTGAGCGACCCAAACTAAGGGTTATTTTATTTTATTTTATTTTATTTTATTTTAATTAAGAAAACCAATGCTTTTGTTCTGACTAGATTTCACTTTTTAGAATACCGGCAACAACTTCCAGTGTGTTGTGAATTTTTTCCTCCGGTTAAATTATTGAATGTGAGGAGGACACATAGCACTCACGGAACCTTCATACCAGTTTCACTCTTGCGCATGAGTCTCATTAAATCTCAGTCTCAGAACTGTTTATAAAGGGAACGGCTTACAAACCTTCATGAGGCAAACTGGGGGCACCCGATGGTGTAGTCATTCCAAAAATCGATTTCTTCGAGCAACGCTTTGTCTGCGTAGGGACAGGTGGGATCTGCTCTGGATATTTTAATTTCCTGCCTTGTTAATTCCCAGCAATAAATTTCGATGAGATACTGCTGACGATAATGACTAATAGTTCTGGGCTATTTGCTTTAAGGTGATAACGTTTATTTCTTTGCTTTTATTCCAAAGTTTATAAATACCAGCATTTAACTTCCATGATGCTAACCGGCATCTTTTCCAGACGAAAGGTTTGAGGCTGTCCTCTTACAAATGCCACGAAACCCGGCTCTTTTTTTTTGATAACTTGAAAGCATTTGCAGACATACTCTATGGCCTTTCCCCACATCGTTTTAATGCGGTTTGCACGCTGAAGCGCACACGACAAGAAACCCTGTTTGCCACGTACAAGCTGTGTCGCTGAAAGAACCGAGAAGCCAGGCGTAACCTCTTTTAAATCCATAACCGTGCCCAAGCAGGGTGGCCTCGGCGGGAGCCTCCACGCCGAGAAGATAAATGGCTGCAGCACCGTCTCCGGGAACCACGCAACGGTTTATGTCCAATTAGCTGCCCCTTTCTGCGGTAGCTTATTGTCAGGCTGCACGGAGATTAAATAATTTGAACCACGGTCTCAGCAGCAGTTGTAAAAGTGAAAAATTCGATGGGGAAGGCAGTGTCTGCGCCGCACCCGCCTGACGCCTTGCTTTGGCAGCTCAAGCAACGCAGCAGTGTTCTGTCAGAGAAAGGGTGAAAGTGTCAGGCTCAGGCGAGAGAAAACAGTTTCCATCTCTGGGGTCCCCGCAGACCCACTACAGCTGTGGGAGCGAACCGATTCATCTCTCCTCCATTAAGAAGCTGATAAGGTAAACTCTGAACACGGTGGGGGGGGGGGGGGGAAAGGATGAATTTTCAGTATCAAGCATTTTTTTCCCATATTGAAGTAACTGTTGTTTCCCTCTACTTAGGATTAGGGGTTTTCAGGGCTTTTTTTTTTTTTTTTTTTTTTTTTGCAGTTCGAAGTTACTGCTGCCTGCATCTTTGTTAACGTCTTTAATATTTTTTTTTTAAAAAACCCAAACCGGTAAATAAAGTAAATCTTTATTCTTGTCAAATTATTTTATAAGACAGAAACAAAACAAATATACCTGGTGTATCTGTTCTTACAGACGAGCTGAATCTTCATCATCCCCCCCCCCCAAATTTCTACTCCCCTCTAGTTAGAATTTTGTGGGGTTTTTTTATTTTTCTGCTATTCAAAGTTACCACAGCCAAGTCTTCCTGAGCTTTTATGATGAGTTCAGGCTGAGAACAACGCAAATGCTCCCTGCCAGCTGCAGCGTCTCAAGGAAAAAAGAAGTTCTTACAAAATACAAGTGCCACTCTAAGAAACAGCATCTGTTGAGCGGAGTGTTGGCCACGCTAACTGAGAAGGAAACAAGAAGTCAACTGAATGAGCCCTTAGGCTTTGTGAATGCAAATATTTAAGGACCTGATGGGCAACAAGAGTAAAAAGTTAACCCCGTGGAGCTGTCACGCTGCAACGAAAGCCAGCTCCGAACGAAGCACTCCCTGTGGGACCAGACACATCCAGCAGCGTCAGAGCAAGGGCCCCCCCTCTTTACACCCAGCGGTAACTGGAGGCGGGCAGCGTCAGCATGGCGGTGGCTGGTAACGTCCGTCAGCTGCGACCTCAGAGGTGCCGGGAGGTGAGAGAATAGCTTAATCCCCTTTCTTCCCAGTTTAGCTTCTTTGCAGGAGCAGCCAATCAGGGAGCTGTTTATTGCTAATTCTGGTTACAGATGCCCTTCTGCTGGGCGCTGGGCTAACCCCACCAGTCAGAGACCAGCAAGAAGCCACTGGGCTTTGTATCGTCGGTGTTGTCTGGTTCTCAAGGTGTTTTCCTGAAGGACTGTAAGCACCTGCTACTCGGGCCCCTTTACTCACGGTTGCATTTTACTTCCCATTCACGCCGCCTTTTAACGTAAAAAGTGTCTATCGTGCTCTGCCTTCCCTCGTGCAGAAATGCCACAGCTGGCTTCTCGCCCGTCAGACAGACAGGGACTGGGGCGCTGGACGTTCACCTCCCGAGGCCTATCGTGTATTTGAGGTTCGCTTCAAAACGCTGCTGAAGGCAGCGGACACCCCATTTTGCCGGCCGCAGGGCTTTCTCCCCCAGCGCTTCCCTGCCGGCGGACGGGGCTAACCGACGGCCTTCGAAAGGCGAAGAGGTTTCCGCAGAGCTGCGGCAAGGCGGGAGCTCCACGTACGCACGCCTTCGTCCCCTCGGCCCCATCTCCGCGCGGCCTGCCGTAGGAGGGGTGCGCCGGGCCGCCGCTGCGGCCGGCGGCCCCTCGGCTCCCCTGGAAGCCCTGCTCTAAAGCTCTCCTTCCAGGCACGGAGCTGCCGTAGGAGCCGTTGCCTTCCGCGCAGCGTTTGCTTCAGAAGGCGAAGCCGAGAGGGGCCAGCTGTCACCCCGGAGAAGTTTCGCCTGCGAGGCTGCGACACCCCCCACCCCCCCCACCCCCCCCGGGTTTGGGGACCCGGGCTGCCTCCTCTG
>JAVKLA010000028.1:1805488-1818521 GCA_034782735.1 Sagittarius serpentarius
AGAAGAGAAGAGAAGAGAAGAGAAGAGAAGAGAAGAGAAGAGAAGAGAAGAGAAGAGAAGAGAAGAGAAGAGAAGCAACCTGAAATCACAAATTATCATGGTATCATTGAGCCAGGATTTGGGAAACAACCGTTGAGTCCAGGGGTTTATTGCCATTTTCATTCTAAAGCTGTAGCCTCCTGCACCTCATTTCAGTATCTGATGCATTTGGAAGAGTTATGCAAAGGAAAGCAGTCCCTCGGCGAGTCTCACCCACCTCCCCATGAAACACGTAACCCGTGAGGGTAACCAGGGAGCCCTTGCATCAGCTTTACAGCCCCGGACGGTGCCGGGAAGATATGGTGGTGAACCCGCTTGTTTTTACGTCCTCGTGCGAGTCCTCGTTTTGCTTCTCAACCAGGGAGTGCTGGGCAAGCCCCGTCAAACCCCAGCTTCTCACGCTCTTATCTGACCCACTTCAGATTCATACAACCATCCTTTGAAAATTATTTTCCATGCTACTGCATCATGCGATCCCTCAGAAAGCTCCCGCTCTCCGTTGCCTTTCCTTGTCCTTAAGCAAGCAGTCTTTGATAGCATCTTTGGAAAAGAAACTTCAGAAAACGTTGATACCTAAGTCATCCTTCTGGTTTGTAAACTCAGAACGGCGAAGGAGGTTGACTGATTTTGCGATCATTTGTGTCCCGTGTCTGCTGAAATCAGAATGCCGGTGTGTGTTAGGTGCGTGGGATCCGATCTGATAGATGTACCCACTAAAACTAGGACAGAAGTCCCTAAATACTGTAACGCAAAAGCCTATCGCAAAAAAGAGCTAATGTTTGCTGTTTATTATTGTTTGCTTTACTGATTGTACAGTTTGTTTTTCTTTTAAAGAGAGCAGAAATTGAACATTTCTTTCTTTTTTTAAACATCTGATAAATATTTTTATAACATAAAAATGTCCTGTGAAAATATACTGTGAAACAGTTTTGCCGTCAGAGATGGTAACTACTTTTAAGTTATTCTTAAGGCTTTTTGAAAATACCACTCTCTTCAAAACTACCAATTTTTTTCGGTGAACGATAGGATCCCTTTTCTTATTGTCAAGAATTTTAGGTCTCCTAACTATTGTATGCTTAGTTTTCTGCTGTCATTAGTAACTCACATTTTACTGAATGACTGGGTGATGTTTTAAATCTGCAGTGGTTTTGGAGTTGAAAAGACCTATATCCTGAACATCAGGTGAAAAACGATATTATTAAAGAACTAAATTAATGCTCAAGTCCTTACCCAGTGGACACTGACACTTTTTTTTTTTTAAAGCTAAGAATGATTACATTGCAGTAAAACTTAGATTAACCTGAACAATCCCACCAGGAGAGTACATATGTTTTAGTGACTATTACTTCAGGTTTTACACATACATATACACGTATATAGGACTTTAAGGAGAATTCTCGCTACAGTTTCAATAGAATGGTTTGAAGTATTACAGGTTCTTCACAAGGAGATGGAGATGCTCTTCATAAAGCAGTGGTGGGTGTTGCTTCATACGGAGGACAAGAGTGAATTGAGAATAAAAGAAATCAGAGTAATAATTTGGCGTGGTTTAGCCCCAGCCGGCAACTCAGCCCCACGCAGCCGCTCGCTCACTTCCCCCCCTACCCAGTGGGCTGGGGGAGAGAACTGGGGAAAAATACGTAAAGCTCGTGGGTTGAGATAAGAACGGTTTAATAGGACAGAAAGGAAGAAACTAGCAGTGACACTAATAACAACAATAAAGTGACAATAATAACAAAAGGATTGGAATACACAAAATAAGTGATGCCCAGTGCAATCGCTCACCACTCGCCGACCGATGCCCGAGCAGCGCTCCTTCCCTGGCCACCTCCCCCCAGTTTCTACACTGGGCATGATGTCCCAGGGTATGGAATACCCCTTTGGCCAGCTGGGGTCAGCTGTCCCGGCTGTGTCCCCTCCTCCCACCTTCCCTGTGCCCCCCCAGCCTTCTTGCTGGCTGGGCCGGAGAAGCTGAAAAGCCCTTGGCTGAGTCTAAACACGACTTACCAACAACTGCAACCATCAGGGTGTTACCGACGTTCTTCTCATCCTAAACCCAAACCGCAGCGCTGTGCCAGCTGCTAGGAAGACAATTAACTCTGTCCCAGCCGAAACCAGGACATAATTTATCAAAAGATGCAATTGAGAAAGACCCTGCAGAGCCCGTGAGCCTCCCAAAGAGTTGGCATTGCCTCTGTATCTCAATGAAGCTGTCCGCCACCTAAGCCAAAAGGACCATCCAGGATAACAATGAAACAGGACGCTGAAATATTAACTAACTAGTTACAACATCAGAAGCTGCAGTTGTCATTTGGCAAATGTCTGTCTCAGTAGTGTCCATGGGGAAAAGAAATAAAGAGAATGGTTAGGCAAGAGCCGCTTAGAAAGACGATGGAGGAGTCAGGGTGGGCCATTCCGTTTTCATAACTGGGTTCTCCCACTTGCTACTCTTCGGTGGTTATGAGCTTGGGGCACGTCTGCGTGAGGGCGTTTTGGGCAGGCAGGGTTACCAGAGAGATTTGTGTCCCTGCCCTTATCTTTTCAACAGTCAGGTACTGATGCTGAGCTCAAGAACACCGAGTCGCGCGCTGGCGGCGAAGAGGGAGCGCGGGGAGCGCTGCTTTGTCCGCACCTGCCCTCCTCTACACCCGCCAGCCCCCTGCAGACGGACGCCGGGCTGCCCGAGTAATCCTGAGGACCGGAGATAATGGTTTTAATCCTAGCGATCAAGTGAGCAGCCGGGATTAAGTACTGTAGTTCCATTTAATTAATGGCAAGCGTACTTTTGCTGTATTTTAGGGAAGCTGTCAGTTTGCCGCTGTGGAGTGAAGAGCTGTCTGGGCACCAAGTGGAGTTACAAGGTTTACCTCCTGGCTTGGCTTCCTCCTGGAAGTTTTACAGCTTCCAGCTGCCATACAGCACAATAAACAGGAACTCTGAAAGCAATTTTGTTTTATTTATGATTAGAAAAAAAGGTCTAGTTCTAATGGGAAGCCCAAAGTACTTAAAGAGCAACAAGCGGTATGAACACAACTCCTGCCTGCCGCTTCCCCGTCAGCGCTCGAGCAGTTGTTTTCCAGAGAATTAGTATTCAGAGCAGGTCCAGTTCATCTCACCTGCCGGGTTCATTTTATTATGTAATAAAATCTGATTTATTCTCATTTGGATATAGAGTATATAGCCATATAAGCATAAGCCATTTATAAACAGTTACATTCCAAGTAGCATAATATAATGCCTACTCTCCCAGGTATTTCTGAGGAATACCAAATGTGGCTCGCCAAAGGGCAGAGAGAAAAAGCGCTGGTTTGGATCCGAACACTGTGCCTAGTTATGCTGGTACCTTTTCAGTTCTTCAGTCTGAAAAAGGAATAGATAAAAAAGCAGACTCGTATGCTCCTCAGTGAGCTTTTCTGAGGCTGGTAAACCTAACTCTCTCTTTATATTTTACTTACAGAATGGTCTTATTGTTGCCTGTTACCAAGGTTATGTGGATATTGTAGTAGCCTTAGCACAATGCCCTCACCTTGACGTCAACTGGCAGGACAACGAAGGGAACACGGCTCTCATTACAGCGGCACAGGCAGGTAAGGCTCTTTGTCGCACCTCTTACCTACAGGGTCTTAGGAGGAGTGTGTGTGTGTGTGGCGGCCAGTATTTTTAGGAGTTTTTTCAAAGCCCTAAAAGAAATTAGTCTACGTAAAATAATCCTGGCCAAGCCCACTCCCAAGTAAGTTTGCCATGATTTTCTTTGAACTAATTAATCTACAGTAGTATTTATCCAACGGATTGAGACAGAAAAAGCTATCCATTTCTAGTAGGCGCCATTAAGTATTTTAATGTAAAAAATAAAGAAAATCTTGCCCCAAGTGTGCAGTACTGTACTGCTTTGTTCCTTTAAGCTTATTTTCCTATGTTTGCTCTGGCCAGTCAACGTTGTACTCGTGTAATGTGCTGTATTAGTGCTGGTAGCATCTCTTTTCTCATGCTTGTTGCACGTAATTTTCAGCACAGTAATTGCTGTAGGAAAACGTATCATCATTAAGAAATATCTTAGCTGCTAAGACATTCTTCAACCGCTCCATACTTCAAAGAAAAAAAACCCCCTGTTTCCATAGGCTCAGCAGGATTCGGGCTTTGCCGATGCCGCTTTCGTAACAGACTGATTATATTGACATCGACCATGTTAATGCTGATACAGACTGGAGCGAGAGCAGAGTTTACCCCCAGATTTTCTTTTACCCCACCCAGCGTGGTAATATTCAGTGAACAAGTGTAACAGAGCACATAAATGTAAGAGATGCTCCCAAAAGAGTTACTGCTTTCAAATGTACAGTTAAAAAGCAATCCGTCGATTATTCCTGTTAAAACCAAAACACTGTGCTTTAACCTTTAAGGGAAGCTGTGGTTTCCTCTTACAAGTGTTAACAAAGTGCTAAAGCGTGTAAATCAGGAAAAGTTTGACCAAGGAGGCCATCGCTTTGTAGTCTAAGCGCTGTTCCAAGGGCTGCCTGGCTCTGCATCCGTGGTTTCCTTGGCATCCCTCAAGCGTGCTCCTCAAAGGCGATCACTTTACAAGGAAATGCATACCTGGTCTTTATCGTGTCTTCTCACTGCTGAAGAATACGGGGTGTTCGTGGGACTTCAAGGGACACAGTGTTCCCTCCCAGACCCTGGCTGGCTGGAGGAAACACATTTCCGTCGGGCAACGTCAATGGACATTACAAGCCGTGTCTAAAGATTGGAGCAGTTCGGTTTTGATGTTAATTTAGTAATATTGCCACTAGACGTTTCCAGGTAGTACCAAACTTTGCTTTGTGTTGTACCAAAACGTGAACTCTGCTCAAGAAGTCACTGCAAGGCGGGTCTTGAGTATTGGAAGAAAGAGTTGCGACCACGGGAGTCACGTTCGTAGCAGAGCCATGCGTACAGTAGCTTTCCAAAGAAAGTGGAGAAGTCTCCAAAACTCCAACCTACTTTTATTTATCTGCCCTAATATAAATTTGGACTATAAAAGGTTTAACACTGACTCCTTCCTGACCTTTGTAACTCGTGATAATGAGCTCAGAATTAATCCAGAGGGCTGACATTGACTTGACACTCTCTGCCAGTACTTGCTATTGATCCCAAAGCAAATGGAATTGCCTGTACTCAGCAGAAGCTTATACAAACTCCTAACAACTTGGCTCTTTTCCCCTGCCTATGATAATCCTGAGCTAGCGTTGACACCAGTTATTTAATTCATTATCACAAGGTGCTGCTGTAGCGTTAATAGAGATTACTGTGAGGTTAACATCGCAACCAGAGGAGCCTCGGTGCCATAGATGCTGCTTAATTATTGCTGAATGTTAAGTAGTAACACTGAGCAGTGTATTATAAAGAACTGAAAGCAAAGCTTACGTGAGCTTTCTTTTAGTGGAGGATTTGTTTGTTGGGGTTTTTTTTAACTTTAGGCCATGAAAATAATAATATTTTCGCAAAATAAATTATTCTGAGAGATCACTGTTATTTATACCAAAAATACAGGTTTTCCTGTGGAAAGTCTAATAGCAAATCCACATGATTTCAGTTAATTGTAAGGTGGTATCAGAAGGTTTCAGAAAGTGCTGCCGGTTTTGTTATGAGCCGCTGACCAGGTGGGCCATCACGTATGGCCGGACCCCCCAAGAGGAGCTGGATGGGAAAGCGGCTGCGATCCTGAGGGATCGTTCCCCGCTTTTCAGAGGCTGCGTCCGTAACACGAGGTACAGGGAGATGGCAGGGAGGCCTCTTTACTTTTGCTAGAGGAGTTTAAAATCCACGCTTGCCCGTGCCGTTTCATGACTGCCCAGACACGATGCGCAAATCTGAGCATCAGCTTGAATTAAACAGCACGATCTGAAAGACCAGCTAGAGTCTCAGAAGATAAGTGAATTCAGTTCCTCATATTGCTTCTGGTAATTTAAGGTTCTCATCCTTCAAAGAAAGTATCTAAAGCTGGAGTTTTTTGCATGGGCTGACCTGAGAAAGATAGGCTGGAGGGATCAGAGAAAAGCAGTACTAACAAGCTTATTGGTATAGAAAAATAACCACAAAGTGCTCTGCTTGGTCTGTAAGTTTGAGGTTTGGACACTTGCTCTCGCACTGTTTCTCACAGGCGCGGGATCCCTTCCCAAAGAGAGCTTGCCTTCCAAAGCCGTAGATGTGTTGCAGCCCGCAGGAGCTGGTGCCCAGAAGCCGGCGGTGATGCTGTTAAAGCAGAAGCAAAACCATTAAACATCAGTACAGGGACGATGCAGAAGAAACGGGAGACGGACGCAAACAAGAGATTGAAATAACAAGTGGAAAGGAAGGAAGGAAGGAGAGTCATTTCAAAAAAAGGGACAAGGGAGGAAAATTGCATTAGATTTTTTTTTTTTCTCAGTTCTGCTGCTGCTGCTGCGGACGTAGCTACCTCAGTGGCAGTGTGTGGTAACTGGCATCCACTGGTGTTCAGAGGGAGTCGTGTTTGCTCACAAAGTATAGGTGTTTCGTGTTACAGGGACTAGTTGGGGGCAAGGCTGTAGAGCTGGGAACACAAAATCAGAAGTTATCCCGGTTGCTGTTTATTAAGGGAGACACGAGAACAGAAACACCTAAAGCATCCAGAAGATAAAAGGCTCTGGCTGTCGTCGGTTCCATCCACCCGTCAGAAAGCATTCACCACCCATAGACCAAACACAGGCTTTTTGCAGGTACAATTCGAAATTGTGATGTTGTATGACAGAGCATCTTCCTTACTCTGCGGCTATCCTTCTGCCTGTATGACACAGATTATTAGCTAATATTGCCATCATTATAGGCGTTTCCTCTGGGGCAGCAATTAAGTGAATTAAGCTATTACAGACATCTGTGCTGATCTTTAAATATGGCTCACAAGGCGAAGAAGCGTACCCTCAGCATGCCAGTTCTGGTAGAAGATAGGTCTGGCTTACAAACAGCAAGAGCCTGATACGAATTCGGTATCGCCAGACCGGCTGAGGCCAGGCTAATTATTTTAGAGCTGCGTACAGCTTCCGTAGCAAACTTCAGGTCACAGAAGACTCACCTGGTTTACGAAATAGAAACGCACGTCTAGTTCTCCCAGACACAGGAGAACCGAAGCAAGCTTTATGGCCTTAAATCAAAAGCGTATGAGAGGGTTTGAACAAAAACTTGGCAGCTCTGAGTTTTGCTTTGAATTTGGTATCTGTTTGAACTAGAAATTTGAAGCAAACCTCAGAGGACGGAAGCTTCTGCAGATTAAAACTGAAGTGGTTTTCGGGAATCCCTGAGGCACAAAACTTCTGAAAATCACAAACCTCTTCATTTTCTTTGTTACTTTATTGCTGGCGTTTTTTATTCTGTCTCATTTGAGGCTGTCTGTAGTCTCCTGGAGAGTTTTGGCCGAGCAAGGTCTTTCAGGATTGACTCTTAGGATCGTCCCAGATTTGCAAAAGGTCTCTTACGGCAGCTATACTTTTGGCAAAGGGAAGAGCATCTTTAGTAACGTAGTGACTGCTGAAAAACCTCCCATCTTACTATTTCTCCTTGTTTCAGTTCCCGTCCCTGGTGTCTGTGGTCAAAAGGCAGTATTTCAGCTGTTCCAAAACCTTCACGAAGACGCACGCTGTACATCAGTGAAACGGAGCACCTCCTGCAAAACAATTTGGGCGCAAAGATTCTCCCAGTAGTAACCGATACCCTGCTAGGATTTAATATTGTGCCACCAAGTCAGTGGCGCTGAAGGCTCTGCGCTGAGTAAGCAGGACCAGGTCACCCGAGCTTGCCCTGAACCCGGCTCACTTTTGCTTTGTTCGGCTTGTCGCGGTTTGCCGTATCTTTGTATTTCATTTGCATCAGACTGTGCAAGGTACGGGGAGCTCCTCTCTGGGTTTTCTCTGACTCTGGCATTGCTAAGCTGATCCGCACTATCTCTACGTCTGCTTAGGTTTCAGGAGAGGTTCCACTTATGCAGCAAGGTAGCAGAGCCCAGCAAATTCTCAGAGGTGAAGGGTAACACCTAGAGAACATCTTAAAAAATTGGTGGAGATTTTCTTGACTTGCTTTCCACAGTGAATGCAGGACTGTGTTGGTACGAAGCGACTGCTGATGAAATCTGCACCAGATGTGACACTATAGACTTTTAAAATTGTCCTGCATGAATTATAATCTGCTTCAGTAACATTTCTAGATGAATTTGAATGACATACATCACAGAATACTCAGCTGGACTGCAGAGTGAGATGAGAGAATATTTTTACAGCTCCTAGTAATTAAGTTGTGATTGTTGCAGCTGCCTGACAGACTGCGCAAAGCATCGTAAAATGAATGACAAGTGAAGGGAAAACTGTTTTGAATGAGTCATAACGGCACTAGGTATTTGTCTTCTTCTGATAGTCCAATTATAAAGACATGATGTTTTAATTGGTCTTCCAGCCATTCAGCCAGAGATGGCTGTAACTACTCCGTACGCCCTTCCTGACACCGGTTAGCCTGGCGTACAAGGCACTTGAGTGGCAACAACAGTTGCTTTCAGAAACAGAACCGAGGTCGTTTATTTTACGACCAAAACTGAACATCAGCCCCATTTGCCTGCCGCTGGAGAGTAGACAAGTGGCTTTACGCTATCAGATGGAAAAATAAAAATGTGGGGTTCTGCACAAAACATGCCTTTGTCTCGTATCAGACCTGGCATGGTTCGTTAGTATTATTGGCCGGAGCGTAACCGCTTTTAGCGTAATCACTTTTTAATGAAGCACCGTGATTGTAAGGCTCAAATTCACCAGGGGAGGGAAAAAGCTGAACCTTTGCAGCCAGTTCCCCCCAGCGATGGGCCTTCCTTCCATAAGCTGCAGGAATTCCCTTTGCGGTGCTACTCACTGAGTCAAGAAACTGCGGCCTCCTTGCGACCTCCGAGTGACCATCTCTGGTCTTTAATTATTGCCAGTTTTCGGAGAGGAGAGCAGCTTGAGAGAAGGTGGGAGCCCAGGTTTCCAGGCTCCTATCCCAACACTCTGGTCACAGGTCAGCGCCACTGTTAACCCTAAGGCCGATGACTGCAATGCGCAGGAGAGGGCAGAAGGAAAAGGGATCTTATTAATTATCCGCATTTTCCGGTTATCAATCCTGCAGGAGCGATTTTTGGTTTAACCTTGAGACAGCGCCTTAATTCTGTGACACATTTTTCTCTGCTTTTTCGTTTCTTTAAAGGGCACATAACCATTACAAACTACTTGTTGAACTATTTTCCTGGGCTTGATATTGAGAAGAGGAACGTATTCGGATTCACAGCACTGATGAAATCTGCGATGCAGGGCCGAACTGAGTGCGTGAAAGCTTTGATGTTGGCAGGTACGCAAAGCGCTTTGCTGCCGCTTCGTCATCACGTGACTGTAAATGCTAGACGGTCACGCGCAAACACCAAGACGAAAACTGGCTCTCGGGGCGTTTACTCTGAGCGACGTGGCGCAGCCTTCCCTGGAAACGGGTGCAGCTTTTAAAGAGGTCATAGACGAGGCGGTGAAGCCACGTGCCGCGGGTGCAGGAGCGCTCGGTTTGCCTGTGGAAACTCATCCAGGAGCTCTCCAAGAGCTCTCAGGGTGAGATTCGTTCTCTCCAGGAGAGTTCGGGGAGCGTGACCGTCAGGATTTGCGGACAAGGAGTTAACGGAGTTCGTGACGCAGCTGGGAAAGACGGGCAGGTCTCCCGCTGCCAGCTGCGCGGGTGCGGCGGTGCAAGGGTGCGTGATGGTGGTGGGACCACAGCCCGAGCTCCACTTCTCCCTCCAACCACGGCAGGTCCTGGGGCAGGGAGCGGAGAGCTCTGGGGGCTTTGGCTCCTGTCAGGAGAGCGGGGTGTAGGCTTCATAGCCCACAGGGGACATCGGTGGGAAATTTGGCGGCGTAGGGAACAACCTCTCTTCCGAACCCCTCTACAGACCTGAGTTTGGTCTCTGGGTTTACGGGCGACAGGGCGCCGGCAGGTCTGTATCTGCTGCAAGGAGGGAGTTGTGGCGCAGGGACTGAGCGGATCCGTCTCTGCCCACCCGCCTCTCTTCACATCTGAGAGCAGGAAACACGTTTCTCGCTGTTGCCTCCTGACGGCGGTTGAATTTCCAGCTGTGTGCGCTGCGAGGCGAAGGGGTCCTGGAGAGGAAAGTCGGAAGGGCGAGAAGCGCTGGGGCAACAGCCTCTACAGCAGCCGTCCCAGCGTGCCCCACCTTTTAGCCACAATGCTGTATGTTTTTATGACATTAAGTAATTGGTATATAAAGTATCATCACCTAGTAATTAAATAACTAGCATATATTAGTATATAGTCCTGTGTTACAGTTGCAGATGTTTGACACAAATCAAATATTATGGAAACGATAACAGATTGCGCGTGAATCTTGTTACTGTCTAGACCGAGAAGCCTACAGGTCCGTTTCATTGAGAGAGATCTTGAATAAGTAGTCCACGTCAGTCATTTTGCTGTCACAGAAGTCTAGCCCCTCATAATCTGAATATTTTAAGTCGCAGGCTTTTATCAAGCATCGTGATACTACTTTCATTCATTTCCATAATATCCAGTTTCTAGATGTTGACGTGACACAGAAAATGTTTGGATGATGCGGTAAGTGGCATGTTATTTTCTGCAAGGTTCTGTAGCCTCTTATACCGGAATCAAGGCTTTGGAATCGGATCATTCATTTTGGAGTTAAATTTTTATGACACAAAATTATAAAATGACTGTCAGAGCGCTGCTAAGCACAGATGCACTTTCTGGACTAACATGTACTTCACGCAGATGCTAGTTCAGAATTTTCCAGTGTCCATTATAAATTATCACTTCAAATGAATCTTCAATCCCAAGACCTTATGAGTTGTCAAACTGTTACCTGACGATTTGGCAGATTGACCTTACAGTGTCATGGCTTTCTGTTGTTATCGCTGGCGACCTGACGGCAGCTTGTTCTTTCTGTTTTGGTCACTAGAAGCTATTTCATAACCTTTCCGTCTTTGTAGATAACTCAGTACTTGTTATTCTACTTCTTCTACAAAAAGTATCGATATCAAAGTTCACTACGTGGTTGCTGCCTCTGGCATCTGAATAGTCACCTTCTCGCTTTCATGATTCGTAAGAAAAACAGAATACTAGGGAGAGCAAACCTTTAGCCAGCCAGAAGATGGCTTTGTTAGCCTCCGTATCATTGAGTTTACCTACGGAATGTTGTATCGGCCTCTTTGTGCATCACAGACAGTGAGGGTACCAAAGATCATCCGTTGGCTAAGGAGCTGTAGAGTTAATTAATATGCTCTGAGTTTCTAGATTGCAGTTCGTATACATGTTTTGGTGAGCATTTGGCAGGTCCTCACATTTTCAGCTCAAAATAGGGGCCACTAAGGAAGTGTGGTAAATTGCCTGCATCCACTGTAGTATCTGATTATTTTTTAGCACTGTGCAGCCCAGTGAAACGTAGAGGGGGAGGGAGCTGCTCATTCAGAATGGATTTAGAAGTAGTTCGGGGCTTAAGGGGTACTGAGTGGCTGCTGACAATAAAGTGCTGGTTGGCTGAAGAAGGTGAAAGAAATTGTTATTGAAAGATTTGGTGAACAAACCAATTTCACAAATAAACCAGCAAAATTCTGTCTTAGTAAGTAAGACTGCGTGGAAATATGGGGGGGGGGGAAACACCCATAATCAGCTGTGGGTCTGCTTGCACAGCTACAAAGCAGGTATGTGGCTTTAGAAGAGAGTTACAGCCAGGAGGTTTTTAAACCTAGTACCCGTTTTAGTGGCTTGGGTAGGACCTATTGACAGGCACCTACTTACGGCAAGGCAGGAGGTCAGTGAAGGAAAGTGACTCACCTTCGTAGCCGCCTAAGCCTGGATTTAACACAGTCAGATGGGGAAGAGGTAACGGCAGTGTGTGACAGATGGTTGGAGCTGGATTGTCAAAGTGACTGCTCTTTCCGAAACTTGAGTTCCTGGAGGGTGGCCAAGGTCAATCACTACAAGATTAAGGCGCTCTGAGACACTTGGCCCTGATGTTGCTCTTTCAAAGTCAGCCTTTGGAACACGTGAATTTGCTGTTGGTGAGCGCGCAGCGAGTAAGGGGGGAACCCAGCCGCTCGTCGGCAGTTTGTCACAGGCTGCTGCGCTGCCAGGACCCCGCTGCTGCCAGCATTCCGCAAGCGAGCCAGCCCGAGCGGGAGCACGGGAACGCCGGTTGTCATTCACGCGCCAAGCCCTGCCGTAATCTCCCGTGCGAACGCAGTGCTGCTTTAGTAAAGTCGTCAGAGTGGCTGCGGGCCTGGAGACCGGGCTTTAAATACCGCGCATAAAACAGGTCGGTAACAGATGCCTGAGCTCTTTCACTCCCTGTCTGTAAACTCAGGGTGTCAGTTTTGCATCTCAAGGGACATTAAACCTTCTTAATCAAATAGGATGTTGATAACCCAAAGGAGCATCTGTATTCAAACTAGTTGTGCTGAAAATGGTCTTCACGGCAACTTTCGCAGGAAAATCAAGGTACACGGCAAATGTAGTTTTCCTAAAAGAAAGCTTGTAGGCTGTACTTACACTGGAATGGCAATTGGCTCAACAAGACTGCTATCACATTTAAACAGGGACGTGACTATTCATGTCTCTTCCAGATGAGGCATTCTGCTGAATGACAAGTTTGTTCAGAAATGTCTCCTGATATCTAAAGAAAATCAATACCGCTATAGTAAATCACATCTAAGAAGAGATTTTGTGATACAAGTTACAAAGTCAGCATTGATTTCTGTTGAAAGATCAGGATTTCAGTGATGCGTAGTATTGTTTTTTGAGTGTCGTGGTTTAACCCCAGCCGGCAACTCGGCCCCACGCAGCCGCTCACTCACTCCCCCCACCCCCCGCAGTGGGATGGGGGAGGAATCGGGGAAAAATACGTAAAGCTCGTGGGTTGAGATAAGAACAGTTTAATAGGACAGAAAGGAAGAAACTAGCAATGACACTAATAACAACA
>JAVKLA010000028.1:1829167-1850635 GCA_034782735.1 Sagittarius serpentarius
GATAAGAACAGTTTAATAGAACAGAAAGGAAGAAACTAGCAATGGCACTAACAACAACAATAAAGTGACAATAATAACAAAAGGATTGGAATACACAAAATAAGTGATGCCCAGTGCAATTGCTCACCACTCGCCGACCGATGCCCGAGCAGCGCTCCTGCCCCGGCCAGCTCCCCCAGTTTCTCTACTGGGCATGACATCCCAGGGTACGGAATACCCCTTTGGCCAGTGGGGTCAGCTGTCCCGGCTGTGTCCCCTCCCACCTTCCCTGTCCCCCTCCAGCCTTCTTGCTGGCTGGGCCGGAGAAGCTGAAAAGCCCTTGGCTGAGTCTAAACCCGACTGAGCAACAACTGAAACCATCAGGGTGTTATCGATGTTCTTCCCATCCTAAACCCAAATCGCAGCGCTGTGCCAGCTGCTAGGAAGACAATTGACTCTGTCCCAGCCGAAACCAGGACAAGTGGTAAACACAAACCAGGGCTTCAAATACGCTGTGAGGCAAAGGCTTCCTGAGAAATAAACCTCAGAAATAAAACTGCTTTGCTGTGTAACTAACTCACGCAGGGATAGTCCTGTAGCAGCTCAGTTTGACTGGATCCCCGCCAGGAGCTGTAAAGGTTGTCTGTCTGATGGTCCTGGAGATACTCTTTCTCTAGGAACAACCCCCAAACCCACGTGAAAAAAAAAAAAAAAAAGAAGTCCAAAAAGTCCCCAGGTACCATGTCTCTCACACCGCCTTCTCTGCTGGCGGAAGGTCAAGGGGGGATTATTTCCAGCAAAAGCCATTTGGGAAAGTCCACCAAGGCAAGAGACAGGGAAATGGCATTCAGAGCCGTAGCGTCTGAAGTGTTTCTGACCGCAGCTCTCAAGTCATCCACGTAAGCAAAAAATAGAATATCTTCATAGATCCCTCCAAAGGTATTCCAGGCTGCCGCAGTGGTACAAAGGAGGCCTGGAGAATGCCACATGGCAAATGAGAAGGGCCAACGCGTCTTGCTTTGGAGAACAGGGATTTTCTTCTGCCTGGAGAATTCCTACGTACAGCTAAATATAGCATTTACGGAAAAACCCCGTAAACTCTGGACCCTTTTTCCTTTGGCTGTGGAGCTGCTGACCACTGAGAAGTGTAAATGACATCAGCCAGAGCCACCCTTAGACCAAGATGTGTTTTATAATGCTAAATACACTGAACAAGGACATCCCAAACTTGGCAAACTGGATGCCCCAAAACAGTTCCCTACCTATAAAATACCTATGTAATTAAGTTACATTAATTATACTTGATATTAAATTAAATCATACCTACAAAACTACCTGTTGGTAACACAGTCATACATGTGTGTCATCCATATATAAAGTAATAGATGCTATATAGATAACATCTATATATATTCATACATGTTTAGAAATTTGTAAAATATATACATATGAAAAGCCTCTCACCTCCCAGTGATAATGCGAAGCACTCAAATATGTTAATGATGGCCGCCTCTAAGAAAGCTAGCGTTAAATAATTGTTCTGTAAGAGGAACAAATCATTCAGGGTATAATATGGAGGCTACAAAGAGAAAACAGACCAGCTGCCTTTCCACTGAACGCTATGGAGCGCTTGCATGGGAAGAGGCAGGGGATTCTGTGAAAAATCGTACTTCATCGGGTAATTAAAGTTATTATGCATATTAATTTTGCCTAGTCAGGTTTAAATTTGGCACTTCTCTCGGCACATTTGAATTTACAATGCCCGTAGCATTCTTTTATGGCTATAAAACCATGCAGAGGTTTGTGGATAATTAGTGGGCCAAACGCTGCTGTTTCAGTCCACTCTCGGGAAACCAGAAGAGGTGGGGAAAATGGGTTCAGGTGGTTCCTTTTCCCCTTCCCGTCGTAGCAGCTTCCCACATCAGTGACAGTCTGCTACTTTGCCCAAGGCCTTCCTCCCCAACAAATCAAAAATAAACAGAAACCCTCAAGGGGCAGATGTGCAAAATCCTGGATGCGTTCAGCGATTTCTCGTAAGGCGCTGATCGAACAGCGAGCTCCTGTAAATGCGGATCAAGAAAGGGGCGCAGGAACCGCTCCAACGTCTCTGCTCCGTGCGCGTGCAGGTGCCCATGGTATTTTTACTTTTGGTGCCACAGTAACCGAAATCTGCTCGGGGCAGCGTTAAGCACCAAAGGTGCTTTCTAAGTCTCCGTACGCAGCCTTCTCCTGACAAAGGAGATAAAACATTTACTTTCCAACCGCATCCGGCAACGGGAGCTAAGGTTTCCTCGTGCTTGCTGCCGTTGCGCTGAAGCCTGCTCCTTGCAGAAGCCGGGAGCGTGGGGATGCTCTGCGCTACTGTGCGACGGTGTTAATGTGACACAAATCAATAAGCGATGCTGTTAAGTAACGGCCCCACTAGAAGTTCTGTTCCAAAACAAGGTGAAACAGCATTTCGAAAGAATATACAAACGTAGTTGTATTGAAAGCAGACGTGCTGTGTTATCAGCTTGGCTGCTTTCCCGGGGAAGCGTAGTGGAATAGCTGTCACTCAGGATTTACCCAGTTTCCGTGCAAGGGATACGTGGTCTTTGGCCATCTGGTATCCTTTTCCGAAAGCTGCAGTCGCAGCCTGCTGAAGTGCATCATAACAAGTGAAATAAAAAAATATTTGTTTGGTGAACAATAGAACCTAACAGACCAGTCGTATTAAACTAGTTTTGCTCTGTTTTGCTCTCGAAAATTTGTCTAGCAAACTCAAATCTGACTAACGTGCTCAGTTAAAAAAATACTTTGTGGATGTTTTACACAATCACTTTTTCGCTTGCCGTTTGTGAAAACAGTGGGTTTTATTCTTCGTATGATTGACTCTTATTAGCCTTTTTGTATGTTCATGGGCACAATGAGCAGCGTTTGCCTGTGGTTTCCCAGCGGCTACGAGGCAACCTTCTGCAAGAGCCGTTTTAGGCTTACGTAGGGCTTTCTGCACCAGCACTCCTGAGAGTCCGCACCCGCTTTTTGCTGGAAGAAACTGTGTCAGCTAGCCAGTGGCTGAGCCACGAGAACCAGGCTTTGCCGAGTGACAGCAGTCATCTCAGTGGCAGTGACCGATGGGCTCTAGTTTCAGTTGTACGCTCAAACTGGGTTCTCCGCGTTCTTGGGTAATCGCTTGCCCAAGAACTTGCCCATTGGTGGACCTTAAATACCCTGAACTGTCTTAGGGTTTGCATGACTGACTAAGCTATTGTGCTCAGAGAAAGCCAAGGATGAAGTGCTGGACTTAAACGGCGTGTCAGCTGTCCAAAGAAGAAATAGCCAGGTATCACGGCGAGGTCTCATCTGTATTTAAAAACAACACCAAAAATAAAAAAAAAACAAACAACAGGTGAACTGGTTTAAGTGAAAAGTTAAGCTAAACAACTGTGCACAGACTCTCTTGGTTTGGTTTTAATCAGGCTAATAGTCACTTGACTTAATCGGTCAGAACCAGCTTGAGATTAAAGCAATATAAATCATCCATCCTGAGATCAGCGTTTCCACCCAGAGAGCTGCGGCCGCTTCACTGAACAGTTTTCCGTGGAGAGTGCTGCCCCGGCGCTGGGCAGAGGGCCGTACCCTTGGCCGGGGGGATCCAGGGACCTGCCCCAAGCTCTCGGCTGACCCATTCTGGTTCCCTTGCAGCTTTCAGTTTTCCAACAGGACGGTAAGGTACTCGTTTCTCTTCCACAGCTTGTTGTTGATGAGCTCTCTCATACACAGCAGAGCCAACGGCACCTCCCGGAGCAGTCCAGTGCCTCTTGCTCACCTTTGGCTAATTACCGGTCTCACTTTCGTTACCGTGGCTCGCAACCGCCAGAGCCCCTTCCCCTCGCGCGGTCCCCAGCACCACGCCGCAGCTTCGCTCTGTCGTTCGGGTTCGGGAAACTTTAAACCCTTGCGTGCGGCGCTGGGCGAGAGCCGCATTGCCACCGTCCTGCGCAGAGAACTGCTCTCTTCCCGTCAAGTAAAACACTGGCTTAATCTTTAATTCAAGGCTGTCTTTTGAGGATCACAGCCCCAGCCCAGGAACAAAGTGAGCCTGACAACAGTCGGAGGCAGAAGATGAAATATTAATCCATGCTTTCGTGACATCCAGGCTGGATTATAGTAATTCCCCGTCTGCAGGTCTTCCCAAGGCCGCCTCCTGCAAAACAGGGCTTGTACGGAAGCCAGCCGCGGGATTTAACCGTGTCCCGCAGACCAACAGCCCACCTCCCCGACACTAAGCTTGGGGCTTGCTTGGAGACCTCTATTCCTTCTTTACCTCCGGGTATGCTCTTCAATTGCCAGGTGCAGAGCCCATCCGTAACCGTCGCTACTTTTAGTCACTAAAAAAAAGCCTCAGCTTCAGGATGTGTCTACCTGTACGAGAAAGGAAAAAACTGCAGAAAACCCATAAACACGGTAGGCCAAATCTACAAAGATGGCAGGCAAGCTCCGGCTCTTTCCCTCCTAAGGCCGTCACCCCAGGACACAGGACACTCGCCGTATCGGTCGCCCTTCTTCTTTCAGGGGACTGAGTGGCATTTCCTCAGGGCAAGAATTAGTTAAATTGAAAAAGCAACAAGACTAGGCCGTTGCGAAGAGCTGAGCGCTGTACACCAGTCAGCCAGGGTATGACCAAAGCAAAGAGAACGTGAGGCTGGATGAGAGAAAGGAAACCAACACCACAGGGGGATGTGGCTGAAGAAAACACCGGGGGAAGAAAAATGACTAAAGCCAACGTCCCCATCCAGGTATTTCCAGAAGCATCAAAGCTGCAGCTGTTCCTGTGTTGGCGCATGCTGGATCGAGTGCAGGACTGGCTTGTCTCCTCTGTGCCTCAGTTTCCCTATCAATTAAACAGAAATATTTTCCTAAATCCCAAGTTAACTCATAGGGTCAGCTCTTGGTTATCAGGTAGTGAGGGGAAAAAGGCGGGTGGGAAAACCCACAGAAACAAAACCACGTAATGAACGCTATGTCAAGCGAACGGAGCACGTCTCACCTCGTGGCTTCGGAAAACCACGTAAAGTTCTTTACAGATGGCAGAGGCAGTTTGGACGGCAGGGGCCGGAGTGGAGCCTGGGGCCATCCCGACGGTAGTCTGCAGATGTCAAACGATGGTGAGGCCGGACAGAACGTAGATCATCTACATCCAGAACGCAGATCATCTGCTGCTCACGGCTGGAGGCTGGCTGAACCCGTACAGCTTCTGAAGGCGAAGAAGTGCAAGAGTGCTCGCGCACGCCCCACAGCCTAGATACATACCGTGAAAGGTATCATCCTTCGCAACCCATGAAAAAAAAGCAGGTACTTCCCTCGGAGTAACTGAACGCCGATAGTGTCTTTGGCCTGTTTTTCCCACCAAGTGCCTGCCTTAGCTACATGAGTATTTGCTGTGTGGCAAAAAGTACACTGAAAGCATTGCCTAGAAACGCAAGACTAAAAAAGTTTTGCATCATATACCACCCTACTTTTCTGAAGACTTCCAGCTTTTGGAGATTCCAGTGGGCTATTTAACAGGTTTATGAAGTTATGAAAGAGAAAGCCAGGTCCGTGCAGTGTAAATGCCATTAAATCTCTGTGCCGCCATTAGCTGGGCTTTGCTGAAAGCCTCACGCCAGCCGAGCAGACACATCAGGGAACGACACTTCGAAGGTATTTAAATGAACCCGGGGCAGGAGAAGAGAGGAGGGAGAGGAGGTAGCAGCAACCCAGCAACAGCAGCAAGTCAAACAAAGCCAACTTCTAATTTAACAGCAATAATCCCCCACCAGAGTTATTTAAAAAATCACATTAATGTATGGACATGAATCTTCTCATACAATTGTGGGTTTGCACACACCCAAAATAGCCTTCAGATTTCCAGGCCCGGGGAAGAGCAGGGGAAAGCAGCATTTCCCTCGCTCATGGCCTGAAGGTCTCTCCCCCGTGCCAGAGCAGGCACGCCAGTCATGTCACAGTTATCAAACCCAACCCAACCCAACCATGTGATAATAAAGCTTATGAAATGAGTATGAGATGCTCTGAGCACCTCCTGATAAATGCTTTAGGAGAACAGCAGATATTTCACTACTTCTAGTCTGGGCAAAATTGCTTTTTCAACAGGCTGTGCAGTACTCAAGCATCAGCTTGTCTCAGTTGCTTTGAACTTGTCCGGAAACGTAGCCGAGGCAGGTGATGTTTGGGTGGGATTGTAAAAACTTCCTAGGCAGCGGGAGAGAGCCACGAGTGAGCATGAAGCAGAAGGTGGTAAACGAGGCACTGGGGACACCGCAGCCGGCTGAGCCCAAACCCTGTCACAGGCTGGAGGAAACACAGCGCTTTCTCATCCGATTTGTACAAAGTTATTGAACTAAACATAAAAATAAATACTATGGTCAGTACAGTAGTCAGACATCTTGTTTTGACGTGAACTTGAATGTGTTTTACACTGCTTTCAGCTTCAGTTTTAATGAAGCTGCCCATCACCAGCTTTGGGTTTCAGAGCCAACAATCCCATTAAGATGCCTGAAGAGTACTTTTTTCTTAGAGAGGGTTTCAGGCAGCCTGCAAACCTGTGTATCAACGCACTGCTTACACTGCTCACATTTTCAAGATAGCATCAAGAAAACGGTAGCGGTGGGAAGGAGCAGGAGTGGGAATTCTTCAGCACCGCGCTGCCCCCAGACCTCTGCAGCAAGGCCTGCACCTGCGAAATACTGTGGGAGCCGCTCATACCTTCCCTAGGATTCCTTGCAAAGTGTTTCTGCTAATTTGAATTACATTGGCATCTTTCCTTTGAGAAAATATCTGCCGAGTTCGGCAGTGAATGCTGGGACGCTGGCAAGGCACGTAGCTATTTGAAAGCTTTTTCACATCCGTTTTCGCAGGCAAACCCTCTTAAATTGTAACAATAACCGCATGCATTTCACCGGTAAGCAATCAGTTTCCATGGAAGATAACAAAAGCTTCCACTGAAACGGGGTGGAGATCCAGATCCCTTAAAATCTGAGGCCATACTCTAAGCACCACGCCCTAGGCGTTGCTGTAAACTCTGCTTCCTGAGGGACTCACTGTGTGAGTTACACTGGGTTACTCGGAAGCACCGCCGGCAGATGCAGTCACACGTGGTGTGTAAGCCCACGTATTTTCTGTCCGGTGCAACCTGAAAACACACCCCGTGGTCCAGAGCAAAGCACTCTTGTTCCCCCCTCTCCTGTCAGCTGCTCGCCAGCAACAAGCCTCTCCTGCAGAACAGTGCCCGACGGCTGGACGCCGCTGGTCACCAGAAACGCCCCACGTGCTGGGGCTCTCCGAGCTGCCCGAGCCCTGAAGACCACGCAAGCCCTCCAAACTCCTGCTTCAATAAATAACAGCTGGGTGTAAACCTCAGAGACCCTCACCGAGGAAGGGTAGAGAGATCATATTCTGGTCTTCCGTGCTGGTCTCTGGCTAAGACCGAGGGCTGTCCACTGCACCATCCGTATCACTGACTGGGACAGAACAACACGGGGGGGACTCGCCTCTAATACAAAAGGCTGTCGAGAACGCTCAAAAACACTTTCTGATACTTCGTAACCTCTTTTAGGCTTTGTCGGTGCTCAAAAGTAGCCTTGAAAAGCCTTTTGTTTGAGTAACTATTTGGTTTTTTCCCCCGATGTACAGATCTCGGTCATGCCCAGACTCTCGCAACTCGGCCGACTCCAGCGGCAATTTCTGAGCAAGCCAAAGGCACCTTTTCGGCGTTACTGTTGCTCCCCTTGCTGAGAGGTTCTCATCTGGGATGTCGGCAGCAGCGATGCTCAGCCAAGAGCGTGCCCAGCTCCCTCGGGGAGCACAGCTCCAGTGGTGAGTAGTTTCGGGGAAGCGGGACGGGGGAGTTGGAGACAGCGGTCGCCCGAAGACTCTGTAAGACGATGTGGCAACCTCTTCTGCAAGAGCTGAAGGGAAGGGCGAAGAAGATGGGCTCTGTGCTTACAGAAACGATGGGGCCAGGCAAGTGAAAGCTGCTAGGCGCTCATGCGTGTCTTTCTCCCTGTCACAGTTGGCGCATCCACAAAATATATGCTCATGATGTGCTTAGGCCGAGCGCATTAGACAAAGTAGTCCTGCATAATTATGTGAGCTGCATTCGATTCTATTCTGAATTGCACCTTCCTTAAGAGGTTTCATTTCTGCTCCTTCCAGCCCCAACGTCAACATTTCCCGGGTGTATTTCCAAGAAGGCTGTAGCATTTCCCTCCCAAAATACCAAGGTTAGATCAGCCCAGCTGCTACCATGATCTCTTCTTAATACCTTCGCCAAATTTTGTTCGTCTTGCCAAACCATCTCTCAGTAAATCCACCGAAAATGCCTACCTGACTCTCCTCATTCAGCGGCAGTTTTAGGGAGTGAAAAGCTGCACGTTCAGCTTGGGGGCTCTGCCCTGGATGCTCTCCCAGCTCTCCCGCTGCTTTTGGACACCTCCCCACACCTGGACAAGCTCTCACCTCTGAGAAGCCTGGCCCACCACAAAACAGTACCCGTCGCTACACCGAATTTAATCTGTGAGTTGGCACGGCACATGCAGCAGCCAGGCCACGGGGCGGCACGGCAGCCCGTCCTTGAGAGCGGCAGCGCCGGGAAGTGAGATGCCAGCAGATGGGACAGGCCTGCGCGTTACACGCCGCTGCCTCCGAGCGACTCCAGGTCCGACAGGTTTTGCTTACAAGTCCCTCCTCCTACCCCTTTAGTTGATGTTTTTGCAGAATCTTTCCCTCTCGGTCTCTCTTTCTTTTCTCCCTTGTTGTTGCTGGTGGGAAAGGCTGTGAGGCCGGAAAAAGTCTCACCCAAACCTGCGCTGAGCACAACTGAAGTGACGCCCCAGCCAACGCCAGCGGACGCTGTCAGCAAGCTGCGCTGGGATCAAAGATTTGTTCTTAAGAAGCATTTCTGCTAAGTTTGCACAGTAAAACCAAGTTCACCTCTCCTTTTACACTTGAAGAGCTCTTGCTGCACAGCTGATGGAAAGCAAAAAGTCTGCAGCTGTACTGTTACTAACGCCAGCAAATATGGCTGAACATACACAGGGCTCGTATTCGTTGCTTGTAGCTTATATTACCCATTAGAACTATAATGCGATCAAAGTAATATTCTCCATTTACAGCAGCTCTAGCATTTTACCTTGAGTACCTATTATAAGCTATCAAAATGCAGTCGCCCATAATGAACACAAAGGTGCCGCCTTTATTTAGACACCTTTCCGGGTAGCAGCGCTAGGTCACTAATGCTGTTTAGAATTGCTTCTCAGGGTAATTGGTACATCTCCTCTTCCCAAAGTGCTGTGCTTTAATCTTTTCACTCTGTCATCTCAGCTCCTACAAACAGCCACAGAAATATTTGTATTTTCAGAACATAAAGGACAATAAATCAAGAGTGAAGTTCCTGCTTGATTCTGACTATTAAAAGCATTTCACTAGTATCTCCAGGCTGAGCATATATCTTGGCAATTGCTTTGCAGTCTCGCTCGATTATAGGCAAAGCAACACCTAAGTAAAGGACAAACTGCAGAGCAGTAACCCTGCAACTGCTTTTGTAAATTAACATAGGGTTTATGTCATCCCTTAAAGAATGGCTGTGGTAGGGCTTGTGTTTGTCTCTGCCGAAACATACTGTGTGGTCATTTATTAGGAATTGCAAAATTAGGGTATTTTCCCCTAGTTATTAAAATCAGGCAAGACTGAATTATACACCATGTGTATGTGAAGATGTACACATACACCTGCGTGTTATTACAATGATTTTTTTTTTTTCCCCCTAGCTACCTAGTAAGCTACTTGACTCTGGAGCATTTTGTTCAGTTGTTTTCAAAGTAACTCAGGTTTTCACCCATACCATCTTTTCTTCTAAACTTGCTGTTCCAGCGAGGAGCACTGCTCAGGCAGGTGCTCCTTCCTCCAAGGAGCTCTGTTGAATTCCAGTGCCCTGTTTTTCAAAACATGGGGCCTACACAACGACAGCCCCGGGCTGTATTTTGCACGACGGATTTCGTTCCGCTCCCCGAAGCCAGGGCTTTACAACACACATTTGCGAGGAAGCAAAAAGCCCAGAAACCAATGTTAAAAAAGCCGCAGAACTGAAGACGGGACACAGTCATCGAACACTGACACTCCTCTGCAGAGCTCCACAAACACAACTCGCATAAAGCAGAGGGTCTGCCCGCAAGTCTCCTCCACCGTTTTGCAGGTTGCTATGCCGTACAGTGTTTGAGAAGAGAGACATTTGGAGGTTCCTACCTCACGGAAAATACCTAGTTTAACGCTCCAGTCCTGCAAAAGAAATCTGAAGTTACCTAAGTTCTTGGAAAGTATCAGTGAAGTTAACAGGACTCGGTAAACACAAAGCAGAAATCCTCTCTGAAAGACCGGTGGCCTGCATGGGATGGGAAAATAACCTGCCTTAAAGGAACCCACATTTGTAGGAAGCCTAAATCTCCCAGGAAAGATCTGCTTAGATGCCATTGGTAACATTTTCTGTACCCCTTAGGGTATAGATTCTGCCTTTTAACCTGCCGCCACTGAACGAAGTCATACCTGTTGCAAAGGACCGACCATCAGCGAGCGACGCACGCCCCGCGCAGTGACAGCCAGGAAAAAAAACTCTGCCCGTCAACAAACTAAAGAGACGAACCTAGGAGAGAGGAATATGAATCATGATAAATAATCAGGTCACGCTCTCTACTCTCTATAAATATTTATCTTAGCAACAATTGGCTAATGGTGAACCAGCTATTAGCATGCAAAGTAGAGCCCTCGTACTATGAAGTATAGGCTTCCAGCACGTATGTTGTAGGAGCTATTTGGCACGGTGAAAAGCGAGGCTGTGTGTTTAACGAACGTCCTCATAATAAGCTCAGTTGAAAGGCTTATTTAAGGCTTCAGCCTTTCATTCCAGACCCCTCCAACTGTCACAATTGTCACATCAGCAGTGGGCTAATGTTTATTCTGTTCTGGGTGATAAATCAGGCCCTAAAAGAGAATTCTTGCATTTGCTATTCATTATCTTTTATCCAGAGAGCAGGAATTCGGTAAGGAATCGGCTTCTAATGCAGGTTTTTTTATTAGCAACTCAGATTTAACACAGTGAAAAGGTTCACCCAAACTGCGTGTTCCAAGGAATCTGATCTCACATTGCTTAATGCCTCTGGGATGAATAAAATACTACAACTTAGTTTCTAAAATTGACTGTTCTCTCTCTTTGTAGGTACACCCCCCCCCCAATATTAATTAGGTCTCAGTTCAATTAGAATATGTCTCAATTCCACACCCTACATGCACATACACCCAGTGCCGGCTTTTGCAGCAGAGAGAGAGAATGTACATTTCTCTATGCTAAACCTTGTAGGTTAAAAGAACCAGAAGTTTGTTAAAATGTTTGCATTTGCAGATTCTCCTCATCCAAAGGTCTTGCCCATGCAGGAAGATTCAAGGACATGCAGATTTACAAATCAATGAATTGTACTTTCAGTATGTAATTAGGCAGCGGAAATTGAGGTCACCGAGCAGCATTAAGAAACAGTCAGTATCCAGTTCTGAAAAGAGATGATAGCTCAGTTTCTTTTCTCTCATCATCTTCTAACAACGGTTTTACAGAGCACAACGGAATCCACTTCTGCGCTGATCCACTTACTATTCTAGTTTTAATACTTGAGGGTTTACTGCTTTAGTCACAGCTCCTGTTCACTGCAGATTTAAGTACATCAAAAAAATCCCACGAGGCGTGCAACACTCCACCGGCGCACGTGCCCCAGTCCGCTGGTCTTCAAGAGACGAAGCTACGAGACCGTCCCCTTCCTCCCCGCTCCCCACCACCCCGTTCCGAGCCCGCTGGGCAGGGACCTGCCTGGAGCAGCGGCTTGGAGCCGAGGACGAGAGCTCCGCTCGGCCCGTGCTTCTGTGATGCCTGGAGAACAGACGCCGCGACAACAGAGGGAGGTGACAAAGACCAGGTCCATGCGTCTGCTCTGTCCTGCCGGCCCAGGACTACTATCCCTGCCGCTGTCCCCCACCTTCTGCGTCCTCCCCGGCAGGCGAAGGCTCAGCTCCCTCCCTCGGGAACCGCTTCTGTGGCCTCTCGCTTTATGCCTTGACCTCAAGCAGCGTTAGGAGTCCCTTAGCAGGAACCTGCTGTCCACAGCTCCTGTTTGTGAAAATCTGCTCTGAATTCACAGAGGCGATCACGGATTAGAGCAGCTTTTTCAAGAAATGAACCATGAGGACAGCAGAACTCAAAACAAGTGGAAGGTTAACCCTCACCGCAGCGATACATCACTTGAAAAATGAAATGAAGCCTAAGATTAGATGTACATGACCTTAGAAATAAAGTTTTGGGTTTTTTTTTTTTTAATACTAAGCAAAGTTTTCAGATAAATACAGTAGGTTCACAAGTAACTGTAAAACAGGGAGAAAACTGATGCCTCTCTTCCTTCAGACCCAACCACTGGCACCCTGGCACAATTATACTCAGAAAGGCATTGCACACATCTGCGGTTTCAGTCACATCTGAAACATGATGAAATACTAGTTATTTCAGCTGCTGGCAGCACGCAGAGATTAGCAGCTAACTTTTGCTTTTCATTTTAACTAAATCTGCTGTTGTGTATTTCAAGAGACGCTTCTGGTTTAAGGGGGAAGCCAGGTTAGTTGCCGTGCTCTCCAGTGCACTTGCTCCTCTGTATGCAAGAACGCGATGTCATTACCCTTCTCAACGTGGTATCAGACAGCCATTAACACCCGAGACACCTACCAAAAATGGCTTGTAAGAAGTTACTTTACATACCTTCATAACCTGCCGCTTGTTTGCCAGCCAGAAAGAAGGATAAAAGACATTTTGCTGAACCAGCTTTAGTCACAACAATGTGAGAATATACCAAAGGTAATACACGTGTCCTTACCGTCGGCTATAGAGAGCTCACAGCTCGTTAACAGCTAAACAATTTTTATAATCCCTAAAATCGCTCTGGATTACAAATGCTTTTCTTTTTCTAAAGCTGCGAGTGACCTACAGAATGCCAGCCACTCGAGTCTTCTAAAAATACCTCCAACGCAAGCTGGGCAGCAGAGACTGTATTACAGAGCTGCTTTCAAGGTCACTTGCAAGATCTGTGCTTGCAATGGCTTTACTACCTGTGTTTAAGTTTTCTCCCTGGCCATGCTGGGAGTGTGTTTTGCAAAAAATCATCAGCATCCACACACGCCCGTCAGCTCCAAGCAGTAATAAATTAAATTCTCAGAAAAAGGTATGGTATTCTTTTTCTCACCTCCGATCAGCACCCTAAAGGGAAGGGAAACAGTCTTTGCAACAGAACGGACTTCTTCGTTCATGGAGTGCTTTGTCAAATACAACCCATTCCACCTCCCCTCTCAGGCTTCCTAGCTAAATACTGGTGCTACCATTTTATGAAAAGGCTCAAAACCCAGTATACACTAGATGCAGTCTCTTCTCTGATGGGGGATGAGGAAAACCAATAAATACACATTCTTGAAGGAGACCCAAGAAGGAGCGACAAGCAAAACACAAACCTCCACCTTCCTAAGAAAAAAGTATGCGTGCCAGAGGTGCGATACAGAAATTTTGAGGAAAAAAAAAATTATTTAGGAAAGCAAATCAGGTACTTAGTAATTACCTTTACTAATTTTATGTAATACAGTCATGCACAGCACTTACCAAAGGCTACAGCTACAATGCAGATTTATTTTACCCATCTGTTGAAGAAATCTGATGACTTACCGCTGTAGACTTGACTCAGTTTCTTCTCATCGAGGCTCCTCCAGTCACTATGATCTGCATTCCTCCTTTACTGACAGAGCAGATAATGTTAGCTGCAACCAGTTATGTTTAAGTGTCTTTATCTTGCGAGGGAAGACGTTTGCGTGCAAAGAAATTCAACTAAAACAGAAATTTCTCTTCTTAATTCTTTACGTCACTGCAGCATCTGAGCAGCACCATCTCTTACTGCTGTAAAAGTAACTGTACCCTTACTGACACCCCCACATTTCCTAAAATGCAATTAACGTATCTTAATCCTATAGCTAAAGGCATTGGCCTAGACTTAAATCTCATTTTCAACTTGATATACCCAAATCTGAAGGGGACATGAGACACGGTTTACAAAACCCACACCTTCCTCCTCCATGAAGATGGCAAGTACTCAGAATAAAGTTATTCCAAAGGGACAAAAAACATGTGTCCAATCCATCCCCTTCATCTTTGTACGAAACAGATTGCTGTATTTTCGTTAAACAGCCAGGAGCACGTAACGATCGTACCACCGCAGATAAAAATGCAACACTTATGTTTCAAGACATCCGACGACAAAAGGGTAACCATACTGTTGAAACTGGAAGTAAACAATTTTTAATAAAATTTGCAATACAGCTGATAGCAGGGCCATGGAACTTGGAATAATTATGGGCAACAAAATGAACATCATGCCAGACATCGTGCACATGTATTTTCCCCAAATTTCATTGAAAGACGACATTTTTTGAATAATATAGCATGAAAAGGAGGCTGAGGGGAGACCTCATCGCTCTCTACAACCGCCTGACAGGAGGTTGTAGAGAGGTGGGGGTCGGTCTCTTCTCCCAAGTCAGAAGCGATAGGACAAGAGGAAACAGCCTCAGGTTGTGCCAGGGGAGGTTTAGGTTGGCTATTAGGAAAAATGCCTTCACCGAAAGGGCTGTCAAGCACTGGAACAGGCTGCCCGGGGAAGTGGTGGAGTCACCATCCCTGGAGGGATTTAAAAGACGTGTAGACGCGGCGCTTAGGGACGTGGTTTAGTGCTGGACTTGGCAGTGTTGGGTTAACGGTTGGACTCGATGGTCTTAAAGGTCTTTTCCAACCTAAACGATTCTATGGTTCTGTGAGTGCAGAGTCTGAGGATGTAACATTGCAATTGTCCCAGGGCACTACATCTATCATATCTGCACTCTATCACATATATTTTTTGTACTATATACACACTACGCATATACTAAACATAGGATGCCCAAAAGTATCAGAAAGCTTCCAGAAAAACTGTGGCCACTTCTCCAAACTCTTTTGTGAATCACTTGTGTTACGGCACGCACTATGCAGTGTTAATAGCAGTTTATAAGAAGCTTGCCACCTCTTCTGAATACAATACTTTATTTTTCTGAAAGAAGTTTAGAACTTGAAAAGCAATGGAAAACGTTAAATTTCATTTCCTTCACCATACTGATTTATTACCAGGCTTACATTCTACAGCTTTGCAAAGATCGGGTGAGGATCTCCAATTTCATAGTGGAAAACAGCAATTCCCATTCTAGCTGGTAGCATCTAGTTTTTATTTTAAGTGAGACTGGATTATCCAAAACAGCTCATCCACTGCATCATAAAACTTCCTAATAAATTTCACTATCTGTAAAATGTTGATTAGTCGCGCAGCATTCTGTAATAAAATCCCATAAAGCCCACAAAACCGCACCCTGCTGATTTACTTTGTACTTACAGAACAAAAGAGGCCAATATACAACTTCATGCTTTATTGTTGCATTATTGCCATATTGACAATTACAGAAAATTTCTTTTGCAGTCATTTCAAGGTAACATCTGAACATCTCCTGTGCTCGTATGTTATTGTAACATATTTAAGAAGCATCAATAACCATTGGCAGACAATCCAGATCACCAGTTATGTTTTTTTATTTTGGGCAAGGTAATGCTTTGGTAAGGACACCTATGTATAAACATGGATACCTCCCAAAAATATAAAATATGCTTTCATACAGAGACATTTTCTAACCATATAGGAATTCCTGCGCTCTAAAAGCCACTAAAGCTATCTTGAGAGTCATACTCCATCGTACAAACTCACATATCCATCTAAGTAATCAAAGACAAAATTCAGATATTATCTATATATACCGTATATATTGCATTAACAACCAGGAGCAGTAGTTCATAATTCAAAAGCATCCGTGTTCCTAACTTTTAGAATTAGAATGGAAATGTGGTGTTGCTTTCAGAAGCATTTCTACCAGCAATTACTAGACACAGAGTAGAGGTACCCAGCCCCACCGAATCTCACGCTTCTACACTGAGGTACGTTTAGCTTTCCACTGCAATCAACGGAGTGAGAGTGATCCAGCTCATCCTGAAAGACACTTCCATTTGGTCAAAGACGCCATACCTAAACTCTGCCGTCTTGACTACATCACAATCGACTGCAGCTGGAGTCTAGACACTACTTCAGATGCAGGCACAAGACTAGGAAAGCCGAGTCCCACCCAGCTCACTCTCAAGCCAGCGGCTACCAGTACCAAGTGACTGTGACGACCTGCTTCATTGCTGACGCAGCACACTGACAGCTACTGGCTGCACCATCAACGAGATGCCACCGCTTTCTGTCCTGAATCTGCAAATGTTCCTGCCAAGAAATTACCTCGTGCAGATATTCCATGGGGCTCAACAACGCTACGAACATGTTACTCACGTGTGAATCACTTGTACACTCATGAGTGGCTATGAACAAGGCCTCAGACGTACCAACATCAGAAACAGAGAGCTTATTTTTAAAATGATGCATATTCTAATACAGAATAATTCTTATAAACAATGTTCATTCCTTAAGGCAAGTACAGTTTTCTAATTAAATTGAAAATAAGGACTGCATATACAGGTTGTATATTCTTCCTTGGGTTTAGAATAAATATATCCATACATATCCTTTGCAAAACATCATTTCCATTTCAAGCCTATGAAGTGATGGAAACGCCAGGTCCCTCTCACCCACATGAAGTTAATTACTCCGCTTGTGAAATGGGCCATATTTCACATGAGTTTGTTGTTGTTTTAAATCAGCTACTCAGAGAATAATTATTTACTCTGCAGAAATTTTAAAAAATACTATTTTTAAAACTCTCCTCACTGGTTTTCTATACTATTTGATTTTAAATGTAAATGAACTAGTAAAGCCCCAAGTGACCCCAAACTTTCACTGGTTTGCCAGGTGAATGTTTGCAGCACTAGCTCTGGTACCCACTTTTTTGACATTATTAAAAGTTTTATAAACCTAGAGGGTACTAAAGGCTGTGTTGTATTTACAGTCAGTTAAAAACAGAAGTACACTTTAAAAATGTAGGTGGAATGTTTAAAAAATTATTTTCCTGGGTTTTACAGAGAGGAGTTGCAGAAGGAAAATAATAGAGCTAAGTGACTTTGAACTGTGCAATCAAAAAATTTAATTATGTGGCCAAAACTAATCCAATTGCTCTATTTGAAAAGTAACTTTTTTATTCCCTCGTATCACTACTGTCCTTATTCACAGTAAGATGACTAGGAAAAAATATGACGCGCAACAGAAGTTGGGTCATGAAGTTAAACATATTTACTAAAGGTATCTCTTAATTTCAAGCAGTGATCTCAAATTGTAAGTTAAAAAAGAAAACAGATTTTTTGCCAGTTTATTTTAAGTTCAATTCTGGAGGGTTCTGAGCTCCTTCAGCTTGTTATTGGAATTGAGAAATCATCACCTCATAAAAATACAGCCCCTAGCGAGACCCACGAGATCACAAATCAGTTGCCTACAGGAGCAGTGTTTTGTAACCCTGATTTCTCTCCTGTCTCCATACCCACAGACCTCCAAATGGAAGAACCTCAGCAAGTCTGTGCGAGTGCAAAGGGGTGTAAAGGAGATTCAGCTGGATCTCTGCCCACTTGAGAATGTTTTTGGGCGCTTTTATCATCTCACTAATTGAAATCAGAGGGCACAGTCACTAGGGCGTAACACCATAGGATACCAAAGGCTACAAGGGTTCTCCGTAATCAAGACAAGCACTGACTTCTGCCTCAACACACGCAACAAACTCCCTCCAGATAGTAAAGGTACCAGTACAAAAGGGCTGTTCTTCCTTACCAGCTTAGCATAAAAACTACATTAACTATTTGCTATTGCGGTGCCACAACTGAAAGCACAAGTTTTAAGCTCATTAATCATATTATTCATACTAAAGTTTTATCTTGGCTATAAGAAAATCTTATAAAAAGCCCACCCCAGATTAGCAAATACTTAATAGAGAATTTTCCATCTGGGATAACAACTGAACAATGTCTTCATTCTTATTAACCTTTGAGAATTAAAGGAATAGCATATTATTTTACAGGTCAACTTTACTGATTTGACAGTGTGAATTCTAAAGGCTTTTCGTCTTCTCTAGAAAACTTATTCACTGACGGCAGTCTGGCTGAGATTTTGATGGAGAGCTCACTTGCGAGGCTGGTGGATGTGCTGTTTGACATGTTGTGGGTGAGGAAGCTTTTCCACAGAAGGATGTGGTTTCTGATGAGCCACCTGAGCCGCAGCTGGAGGGAAGTCCTTATCACCCTGTTCAAAGAACATGCCAGGAAAAATGTAAGAAATCTTAAAAGTGTACTTTCCAGTTCAAGTGGAAGTAAGTTTTTAGAAACGTGAAAAGCAGATGGAAAACAGTGTTGCACGTTACTCTGAAGTCCCCCTGTACACATCCTATCCTGCCATTCTTTTAGCCAACTTCAAAATTTCTCCTACACAAGTTTCACTTCTTCCAATTACACACACCATTCAAGAACACAGTATCTTAAAGGGACCCAAGGGAAAAAAACCCAACCCATTCCTATCTTTAGTGCTTAAAAGCTTCTCGTGCTAAGCCACTTTCATTGGCTCTGTATGGTCAGATCTCCTAGACCTATTTGGTTTTCACAAAGCAACCAGAAAGAGGAGACTATTTTACAAATAAGGTAAGGCAGTGTGAAAAACTACTTGCACAAGAAAACCTGCTGTAGGAATGCCAGTTCTGTAGGAAGAAATGCAGGATCTAAAACTACATTGGACTGAAATCTTAACACGCTCTTTTAACCAGGTCTGCTAGTGTTCGTTCCCTCCTGCTGCTGTTGGGCAGGCTCAGTTCAGGTGTAACCCTTAGGGCTACCTATTTACAACTGTCATTTCTAGGGTCAGTCCCATGAGGTTTTCAAAAAGCAATGGGAAACAATCACTGGCAGTGTTCCGTGACAGAGGGAGGAGAACAGCACCGCAACTTCCCTCTTTAGAAACTGGGACAAACATACCGTAAGCCAGAAACTCTCTGCATTCCATCGACTCATGGGGTGACAACCCTACACAGAGGTATTTTGTACAAAGCTGACATCTCAAGATGGCCCGTTTCACACCTGACCCCATCTCAATCTACTCTAAATTCTTCCTTTCTGTTCTGACTTTTTTTAATCTTGATCACTAGGTTAACTTGTTACGTTTTTCTACTTTTTTCTCTACTCCAAGTTGCTTCCAAAAGATTTTCAAAGATCTCCTCTTCTCAGACTTGACATTTCCTTCCTACCTTCTTTGACCCTGATGCTGCTGTTTGCTTTTTCCATACGTCTCTGACCCCTCACACCTGATGAGGAGCCTTCTGTCTGACAGACATTAAACAGGACAGGTCACAGTATATAAACGTCCGCTTGACACTGATGAGAACTATTATATACCAGGAAACTTGAAAATATAATTGAAAAAACATTCTGGGTTCAAAAAAGCATTTCTAGGTTTTGTTTATTACACAGAGAAGAAATTTTGATACATGTTTGGGAGCTAAAGTCTCAGAAAATCATAGAACAATTTTGCTCTTCATAGGTTAATAAACAAACCTTCTGACACAGTAAGCTGACAGCTTACTGAAGGTAAGTATAGTACCCTATCAAGTAACTGATTAGCTAAAGAACTGAGTTACAAAATTAAGAAAATGGTTTCTTTCCATTTTGAATCTTTTGCATGCCTACTAAACTGGGGGCCTTTGTTTTTTATGTCTGAGATGTCCTAAGTCACTCATAAAAAAAATACCACTACCCCACAACTGTTAAAGTGCTATCAACATTACTAAACATTAGTGCAATAATTAGTGAGAAGTAATTAGGCATCTAAATGCCTAAATAGGTATCCACCTCAGTGCAGATGGAGGTCCAGGAAATACAGCAGTGCCTGTCTACTACCCTTACGGGCTAGGGAAAACGGCATCAACTCACTCTTTCCACCTACTTTTCCGACACAACCACAGCATCTTACAGTAAACCACATTACACACCCCAGTGACGTAAGGCCATCATGATAAAGGTACCCATCACGTAAAGCCACGATAAAAACTCTGTCACAATGCACAAGGCATGAATTACTGATCATACAATTAACGGCTAATTAATACTAATGATTTGGCTTATGGATTTCCAGGTCCTGCCCACTGTTAAAATCCAGGGAGTAACACCCTGAATCCCAAGTACCTCAGGGTACATATGGCAGCTGAAACATGTATCTTCAAACACGTACCCTTACAGGCAGGAGTGTCGCTCCTCCTCACTGATCAAGCTATAGCAGCAGACTTAACATGCAACCACTTTCAAAGGAAATGAACGCTGTAATATCTAGCTTAGATATGAAAAGAAGATCCAGTAAACTTAAAGTGCTAAAATTCAAACTAAAACAGTGGAAGTAATTTTAATAAATAATTTCAATTTCACACAAATCCAAAAAGAATGCTCAAAGGGACTTACACAAATATACAAACCACAAAGCCTCTTCTCATAAAAGAGGAAGCGGAATGAAAAAGATTAATTTTGCTCTGATCAGTGATAATTCTGAAAAGCCTACAATAATTTTTCTACGGCTGAAAGAAACTTAATGATAATCTTACCCTAGCAACGACACCAGAGATGAACACCGTTGGTTTAGGTGGGCTGAAAAAAATAAGAGGGATTATTTGTACAACTCAGTTAGAAGGTAAAAATGAAAAGTACATCACACATACAACGCAAAAAAAAGTGGCATTTCTGGCAATTAATGAATGTTTCAAATAGACAAGACAAATTGCCTCTTCAAATGACTATTGCCTTACTAGTACTTACTGCAGCCAAGAACAGACCTGTAGGTTTTGGCTGCTACTACTTCACATTAATTGTGACAGCAGTAAAAGGCTAGTCCAACACCACTCTGTTCCTTACTTAAAGCTGAGAGTCTTTGTTTGTTTGCACTGGGTTCTTAATCCTCACATTTTATACATAAGCTGCCAGCAGTACTTTAGGCTTAGTATATTTGTACTGCAACAATGAAAACTGCAGTTGGACTATACTTACTGCTGTGATGGACAATGAAATAAAATAAAATTCAAGTTTATATCTGTCAATCAAATGGATTAACATTCTGAGTCTCAGAAAAAACAACACCCAATACTTTAAATCATAGATTTTCAAGCAAATATTTAGCTACTCTATTACACAGAAGGAGAATCATGTCTGCAATAAAACAAATGTTAGAAAACATAAAGCAAAGTCTGCCTTGCTTTTTGAAGCATGCTCCATCCATGCCAATAACAGACTCTCTTTTTTTTTTTTTTTTTGGGGGGGGGGGGGGGGGGGGGGGGGGGGGGGGGGGGGGGGGGGGGGGGGGGGGGGGGGGG
>JAVKLA010000028.1:1850735-1861146 GCA_034782735.1 Sagittarius serpentarius
TTTTTGTACCCGCCCCCCCCCCGCCCTCCCCCCCGCCCCAGATTGGAAAAAACCTATAAGATCACCTAGTCCAATCGTTAACCTAGCACTGACAAGTAGAATTCGACTCTGAAGCTTGGTCAGCCTGAGCAATCAGTTTCCCTGTGCCACCGACCCACTGAGCTGACTACCTCTACACGGAGGCCAAAGCACAGCCACGGCTAACAGTTCATCCCTGGTGGTGGGCATTGCCACAGTGTCTAAATTATAAATACTCAGCAACTTCAGTGGTCTCCTGGGCAAGTAAAACCATACATCTGCATGGCATCTACAGAAGGATCGAGACCAGCAGCTCCAGAAAATCTCCACAATAGAGGTAATAACTTCCGTAAGAAAACTATGTAACCTGAGGTATTGCAAAGGGAAGGAGAGCGCGGAGGTAAAGTCGTGCTTCCCTCTGAGCGTGTCCATAACCAAGGACTCAGAGCAGGTGGCTCATTAACTTGGACCATGAGAAGGGTCCCTACCCCGTGATACTATGGCTGATGAGGTTGGAAAACACACACAAATCAAGTGATTTATTAGAGGAATGATACTGATTATTATGATGCACTTTACAACTACACAGCTTGTAAAGATTTATTAATACAATGTTATGCGAAGTTAAGGTAACGAGCAGCACGGTATTAGACCTTGATATAATGGTCTAATAAATATTGCCTAAGCCCTGTTTAAGTCACGGTATTGCTACACAGTCTCTGAACACACTAGTTTCTTAACAAGGCTCATCATCCCTTCTAGAAGTTTTTAAAAAGTCAGAAAAAGAGGATTAGAAAAAGGGAGAACGGAAGGAAGTTCTGCTCTAAAATACCTCCATTTAAGAGTACCAGTGATATTTCCTGCAATAAGAAAGAGTATTTTGATAGCTGTATTAGACTTCTTCAATCTAATTTTCTGTTAGTATAAACTAATAACAAGCAAAGATCAATAGCAAAACACTTTCATTTTATCCTAACTGTACTGAGCCAATTAGTATGTTACAGCCTGCAAGAGATTTCCTGGATGCCACGTAACAAATTCAAAGAAATAACTCTGAGACAACACAGAGGTACCATTCATAAACTAACGCCGTGGTATTATAAAGGAAATGAACAGTAAATGGAAAAACAAAAAAGTGTAGCAAGTTCCTCTTCAACTATACATGGAATCTGGCTTTAGTCACACTCAGAGAAATAATTATTTGTTTGACATCGCATTATTAACAATATTGGATAGCGAGAAATTCAAATCAGATGGATTTTTTCTTATATTCTTACCATGACCTTTCAGTGTTCACTATGCTTGGAAGATGCATGAAATTCAAATGAACTTTTCCCAAAAAATGCCTGTATTTGCTGAACGTGCTACAGCTTGTCTGCCCACCACCACACTATTATCTGCTGTCTGTTTCATACTTCTTGCTTTAAAAACAAGTGAAATGCTCCATGGTTTTGGCCAAAAATGACAACCGGAAGGAATCTCCTGCATAACGGTTCTTTCAAACACAGCTTTTCCCGCTGCAAATTGCAAAAATCTTCTCAGAAACACTGGTCTCCTGTTCGAAATGCCATGCTATTAATATTCAAAGGACCCAAGCTCGCAAGTGCTAAGTTCCCCGAGTACACAACAGAGCTGGATAGAGTTAGAATATTTGGTACATTTCCGTTTTTATTTTTGCTTAGTTGCATGTTCTTTTGTCTAAGGAACTAGGCTGAGGATCCTATAAAGATCATTTTCATATTCATATTAAGCAAAAATCCAGTCTGAGGTTTATGTTTCAAGTAGGACCGCAAAAGTAGCTAGCATATCTCTATAAAAGACGACAAAAATCGGCAATACCACTTTCCTGGTTAAAACTATATCCTTCAGATATAAAGCATTTCTCTTGAAGTCTATCCTGAAATAACATATTTCACCTTGTGTGTATGCAACTGGTTCTGTGACTGTCTTTAGCTGCACTGTCTTAGAAACAGGACACTAATCAGGACTATCCCATGGGTGGGCCGTAGGCACCGAAACACTTCACCCTAACTTGCCTAAGGTTCATGTGGAACATTTTAGGATAGCGCAGGACAATTCACTGACACATAAGGAGCGACCTAACAGGAAATCAGAGTTGCAAAACTGTATCTACACCCAGATGCAGCTGGAACAGATTTGTCCTTGACTTTCACCCCTGTTTGTCCTCTGTGGATTTCTGACTGGACTCTTCTTGCTTTATGCTAGACTTCCAACTTTTAAAGGGAAGAACTAATGGGAACACTGACCTGGCTTCCAGCTCAAGCACCTCTGCCCTCCAGCCACAGAGATCTTTTACAGAAATCCCAGCATTTGTTTCTGGCTGACCTCAGTTCCCACCCTCCGCTGCAGGCACACACTATAATGAGGTTTCACCTCCCTACTTAGCTGATTGCAAAGGTAAAATGCTTCACTCCTATGGAAGACACACCAGCCTATTAGGAAGTTCATTTTCATATGTTAATTATTCTCTAGCAGGGAAAAAGACAATGCTGGCCAGAAACGCTAATGATTGAGTGTGTCCGTATTTATGTCCTATGTTAAAGCCACTGGCTTTCCCCCCCATTTTTACCAGATTACATTGTCCCAGAAAAGATCTTTAAAAATTTAGTATTATCAGTTATCTTTGATGATCTATAGAACCACCATCAGGCCAGAGCATATATAATCACACATCTATACTAATGAAGAATTCAACGGATCAGAGAGAGGCCTGGATAATCAGTCACTGATTCACGCTTTAATTTCATTCTTAATGAGAGAAATCTTTCTACAGATTAATTTCTTCGCAATAAATTCAATCTCTACTACCAGACTCTCAAACCATTGCCTTTTGCGGACTCAGATTAGCTGCCAGGACCGTAACTCCGTAATTGTGCTCTGGGACATCTACTGGGATTGCAGTGTTGCAACGTCATTCATTATCTTTCCCAAGAACCCACCGAAAATAGAAACAAAAATGGGAGAATATGCGCAGGCTATCATCGTTACATTTGTAAAACACTTTCAAGAGCTTTAAATCTATTGGTGTTTCACGCAAAGCACAACCTACATTTCCAGTATTTTGTAAGCTGTGATGGTTGCTCTGAGGATATACTTAATCTGATAGAAACCGGCTTGACAGATGTTGTTTTGCAAGATGCAGCATTCCTTTGTCTAGGCATCAGTAAACAAGAAAGCAAAAAATCACTTTCTGACAAAAACTGATTTTGTTTATACATATATGTGCTTTACAGCTACTTAATGCACACATTTATTTAAAGTTAAATAATAGCCACAGCCGATATTGTGTAAGGAGTACAACGGCACGTCTGCCAAGACTGCTTAGTGTGTGTGTCGATACTTTCACAGCAAATCCTTATTTTATTATAACATACAGGGGAAAAAAGAACACATCTGTTAAGATCCGAATATTCAAAGAACTTACCCTGATTTTACATGTGAGATGCTGCTAAGAACTGCACCTGTCTAACATCAGACTCTCTACTGGATTAATTTACCCTGATTGTAATCAAATAAAATAAAGGTTTTATTATTTCATAATATTTAGCTTAAATAAGATCTTTATCTGACATTGCAAGTAAATCACAAAAAAGATAGAATACTTGGAAAGATCATTAACTAGATGAAATGAGGCATTAATAATACTAAAATCTTATGCCGTCACCTTAGAGGGATTGGCTAAACTGAAGTCTGACAGACATACCCTAAAGACCAACACAGTGACACTGGAATTACTGTGATATCTCCTACAGGCCACGGAACATATATATGGCAGATGAGTATTTATCCAACTCCATGTAAAATAGAGAAACTGAATAAATTAGCTTTCTAAGTTAACAGGGAATTTTATAGTTATTAACTATCTATATATGCAGTGTATGCACACACACACACGTGCAGAGGCTATGCCTGTATACATATACAGATTACACAGATTCACAGCCGTTTAAGGGTGGTCCCACCTGCAGGAAAGAGCGCACGCAGCACGTTCCCACCACTGTGGGGGGGACGAACGCCTGCAGCCTCTCTCCCGTTTGCAGCATCCGAATTGCCTACCCCACCGTTACCTGATGGAATGGATCTGAATCTGATGCCAGTGTCCAGTGGCAGGTTGAATGGCAGATCCAGTCTGGAGGAAGGACTATGAGCACTGCTCACAGTGCGATCCAAACCAAAAGCCTATGTTTAGAGTTGACAAACCAGGAAATTGAACCACGCATATGCATCATTCCTTACCACAAGAACTAGAAAAGCCCCTGAAATGGGAAATTGGTCTTACTGCAGCCAGCCAGTAAGGCTAGAAGGCTAGTGCTCCATGTTCACTGGTAATCAGAAAAATCAAACCAACATGCTAAGACAAATAAAGAATGAGAAAAGGCAATGGTAAAAATAGTACTTCACAGTATACCTCATTTAAAACACTGTATTCAGTCCAGGAACACCGTAAGTAGAGAATTAGAGCAGAAATAAAGGTGGAAAAAATAGCTGAGAGAGCATGAAGAACCTTCTATAGGAGGCAAGAGCTAAGAACTATTTGCATACAGTATACAAAAGAGTGGAGAATATTGTTCCCATTTACCTTCTGTATAGTATAAGTAGACACTTGAAGAAAGCAGAAGTCATACATTTAAAACGAATAATGGCAAATACCTTTAAAATACCATAGAATTAAACGCAGAACCTCCTGAAAATAAAGCAACATCAAGATCAAGAGTTTAGTGAGATTCAAAACCAGAATTAGACATTTGTATGACACAAACCCAATCACATCAGTTAGGACAGAAATGTGTAAAAGCTGCATGAATGCTGATGTTTCAGGGCTCGAGTTACCCTTAAACTGACCAGGACTACAAAGAAGTCTCTTCTGTGCCGAAGTTAAAGTTTGATATGTCATTACCCTTTCTGCCTTCAATTAAATATCGTAAGAAATTATTTTCCCGATACACCTGATTCATCCCAAATTCATCCATGTACTGTAAATCAGGGTACGAGCAGTCTCAAGATTCCCATTATGGCAACATTTAAAACAGGTTAGCCTACTTTAAAAAGGACAGAACTACACAGATGCAAGGTATGATCTGCAGTTACCCATTGATCCCTCACCTGTTCCCTAATTAGAGCAAGTTTTGCTATTTTCTACCTTGTCCTGGTACGATATTCACTCCATGAACAAGAATTTCTCCAAATACTCTGAGCAGAATTTCATCTTCAGTCAACAAAACTTCAGACTTTAATCCTACCCTTATCTTTCTGGAATTAAAAGCATTTCGGCCAGTTGTTCAAACCATTCAGCTTGATCTTCAAGGTTGCTTGGGAATTCATATTTTCTGGTTATGAAACATGAAAGCTAACTAGTCTTGGTTTCAGTCTAAAGCCTCCTTAAAATGTCCAGATACTTCTTTATAGGAGTGCTTATCTGAGTTTACACAGTTGCTTTGATTTTGGCATTGCCTGTGAAAATAAATTCCAAGATGACTAGAAACACAGTGAGATGACTAAAAACACTTTTCTCAGCAATACAGTAAAACTAACAAGTATACTGCTCATCAGCTTTTGCCTGAAACACTTTCCCATTGGTTATAATACTTTTAGGTTATTAATTTTCTGGACAGAAAAGTAATAATTAGTCTGAGTGACTACCAGAGGGAAATACTGTAGCTGATTGCACGGGGACATACAGTATCTGATACTCTATGATAATTTATCCTGTTGAGGTCATTTATTTATCTGCCACAGATTTCCAACCTTTAAGATCACCCACAGGATGGCACTGTTGAACCTCTGAGTATCGTGTACAGTAAGAAGGGAACAACCTCAAAGAAATCCAGGTGCTGCGGCAAATACTAAAATAAGTAAAAAGCAGTACTTCCCCTTGATGCCAAATCTTGGTGAAATGCAGTATATATACATACACACAAATTCATACACATACCTACAGATACTACTTTTGGAAAACAATTTTTATGTCCCCATGTATTAGTCTGTGCCCCGATAATACCCACGAGATAGCTTCCACTCTGCTAAACTGTTCCTCTTCCTATGCAGGCAAAATTAATGCAAGTTTGAAGGAAGAACTCAATGCCCTATCAGGACATTTTAATGACTATTTGTTTTGCTATTCACATACAAGCAAATTGGGTGTCCTGATCTTTTAATGAGATGGTAAATCACTGGCCATTATATTTAATAGCAACTGATTGACATTCATTGTTCTTACATTCACTGTCAAGGTATTGCAGCATATGGCCTGATTAATCTCACCAGCCTCTCATTCATCTTTGTTTTTAGTACATGAGTTAGCCATAAAAGAAAATTATTTAAGAAAGATATCCATCTCATCTATATTGTTGTACATGACACGGCTATCAGAGAATAAATTTCTCTTTCATGCTGCCTTCTGATCACAAAATGAAGCTTTAAGTATTTCACCTTTTCTACAGACTCAGAGGATTTAGAAATAGTCTGTAATTCTCCAACTGCTGGTTCATTTATTAGGGTTCAACCCTTTTCTCACAGTATATACATGAGCTCTTAGTGAACATCAATGACAAACTTCTCACAGGCAGTGACTGCAGCATTACCCCACTTAACATCTGTAGCCACTTAACCGTGGAAAAACGAGAGCTATGATAACTGACATAAAGCAAGCAGTACTTCAATGGTGACAGAACTCAAAGGAAACTCTAAAATAAGGAATGAAGTAGGATAAACTTTAAGCATTTGCAAAACAGCCAGCAAAGACCACGGTGCAAAGGGGAGAGAGGTCAAGTGCTGAAGTATATCCCTGTGCATGTTCCCATGAGAGTAACATGCTTCCATACTGAGAGTATCATGACCGCGGGCCTGCACTGCAGTCTCAGCTACAGAGACACATTAGCCAGTTGCAGCACTGCTGTAGCTCCTCCACCTCCCAGCAGATGAAAGATGGAGTGGAACGGGAAAAACAGCATGACACTGTACTAGGAATACACGATGTCAGTGCAATGAAGGAGACACAGAAGGCAGAAGCTAATGAGAAGGCGAAAATCTTCTTAGTCATGCCCAGGTTAATCTGTGTTTGTCTCAGAGACACACAGCAGTGGCCCAGAATTCCCCAGCCTTTCCTGTTAGAGTTCGTACCTGAGTCTTGCTTTCCAATGTCTCAAGCCATTCATCACTCAGTAGATGCGCACCTTTCACTCTCCTACTGCTTTGAACAACTGCAATATCGTTTCTTTTACCCCAAAGTACACTGCAGACACAAACTCAAATGTGCACGCATGTTTCTGCATGTGCACAAATGCCACATCATCTTTCACAGCCACAACGCTATTGTGAGGAGTCTTCTCAACCCAGTTTTACACCAAGCTTTAGTTCAAACCCTGCCAAAGTTAGATACAATTCTCCCTATTGTCCCCAGTGGCAACTGGCATTTCTAGAGGCATAAATCTTGTCGTAGGAATAAGAGATGAGTAAATCCCAGAACCTGGAACTCCTCTTAATTCAGACACAGCACACAAAGAAAACATTCTTTAAGTATGCAATCTTATATTTAGAGCTCATAAAGGAGCAACAGAAGACAGAATTAAAAAATGTTTTCAATTTAACAGCTTACTTTTAATAGTAAGAAACCCCCTAATCCCTAATAAACTTAGCCCAGCTAGGTTTTTAACGTGACAAAAGACAAGGAACAAAGTTCTCTAAAAGGGATTCAGACACGGGTGCATCTTTGTTCAAATGAACTGTGAGAAATTTAATTTCTCCACAGAGAAACTGACCTCTGTTGACCTGAGACGAAGTAACCACTTCATTCCTCTACTACCATTACTACGCCCGCTGCTGAGCTGTGGCAGTCGGAAAAGTAGCATCTTCATTTTCCGCCTAGAAACATCCAGTCACCTGAACAATCAGAACAGGCTGTTTCTTCCTTCCATATTTATCCTAAGGGTTTAATCTAGAAGGTCAACATCAGATATTACAACAATCAGCTGCAGAACTTCCAACTGTCAGTGGGACTGGAACTTGGTACCAAGAAAATACACAGAAAATGTCCTTGAAGAAATCAATAGCAATGGGACTCAAAGCATGACCATCTGAAGGATTTCAAGAGGAGTTCTTGAATGGTAAGCTTTCACTCAGTGTGAAATAAACATGTAGCTTTTCAAAGGAATAATAAATGCCAGGACAATGCAAATGTGTAACAGATCAATGTGCTGTGAAATCTGAATATAGCTCTATAGTAGTACCTGTTCATTTCAATGGGATGTAGAAATCTCAAAGCAACTACAAACCCCTGAATGTCAATACCTCTAGTGATTTTTCTGTTAATCTAACAAAAACGACTGCTAATTTCCTAGTTCAGTCTGTTAGATCTGTCACATCCTGGTCCTCCATTTGTTTGAACGGCTTTTAGTTGCTTTAATAATAGCTAAAGCAGTTCACTTCCTTAAAGAAGTACTATAGCACCAAGTGGTATAGGTAACCACTTGGCAACATGACCTTCTACCGTACAGAACAGGGTTAGAATACATTTTTTCCATTTGTGACGCACATGTAGCTTTGCTTCTTCACTTTGCTTCTACAGGACAAATAGATCAGTCTCTCTGAGGAACGAGAACAAAACAAGCATGCACAGTCTCAGCTGAGTTTACATTTATTAAACAGCAGCAATGCTGTCGGTACTTTATACTGGTAGTTTGCACTAGTATTTTATGCTGATCATTAGCACACAGAGCACAACAGAAAAGAAAAAAAGACACTAAAAATGACTCATTTTACTTTATTCACTACCTGGTGGCACAGTTCAGGCTAGAGTGCTGTCTAAAGTTATGCTTCCGTAGTTCTAGCTGAAGGGTGTCCTCAGCAAGAATAGAGTTTTTCCAAACAACTGTCGCGTGGTAGTACCTCTGGCCACTGTCTGGATGTTATAACAAGTGACAATATAATAATAGGAGTTGACTTAAGAAACCATTAGGCTACTCACCTTTGAAATCAGAGACAATGAGCAAAAGTAGAATGTACTACTTATTTCAAAAATAAAGTGTACCTATTTAAGTATCAACTTAGGTTGGATTAGCAAAAAAAATTTTTTTCCTAAAAACTCCTTGATTCTTTTGTATGCCTCAAAAAGCCAGTTCTGTCATCCTGTGTGTACCTGGAGATATAAACATTTTCATTAATAGCTTTTTATTTGCTAATGAACCAGGATATACCTTTTGTAGAAGTCCATTAACATGCAAATGTAGGGATCTCTCCTGATCAAGAAGGTCATTTTTACTCTTATGTAGTTCAGAGTAATGGAGTCCCAGTACGTCAGTGTGAAAATTAATGAAAATGTTATGACGCCGCAATCAGATTTTCAAACAATTAAAAAGTGGAAATAGTAATTGTCACAATAAGCGCACCTTCTATCATACACACAACCAGGTGCGCACATTTATAAATGCTATGACTTTCCATAATGTGGTATGGCTCACTGACAGCTTGTTCTTTTCAAATTTTCACATTTCGAAGAAAAATCTGTAAATAGGAGACATTTCCACTACAAAAACTATTTCCAAATATTTATCTCTTGGTTCCATTACATTTTCTTACTTCTCTTCCCATCATTAAGACTCCCCAATCTGCTGGGACGTACAGCTAAACATCTGTGTAATGCTGCCTCTATTTTAAGAATTCAGTATAAAACACATCCCCATTTAGCTTTCATTATGAAAGCAAGTGGTTAGAGGAAGCTCAAGATCAGCAGGAGCAGGAACCAGAGGAAAATTTTTAATGGTACTTTTTGGCGGAGGGTACAGGGGAGGTAATGATCCTGTCCTCCTCTCTATCTCTAGCTACCTCTAACAGCCTCTTAGCCCCCAAGGGCTAGTTCCCAAACTAACAGTTTTTTCAGTTGTTTTTAATAACACATTAACTGTGCACAACGGCAAGTTCATGACCAAATTGTTTACTTTCTAAGCAGCGATGACTTTGGATAACATATCTCCAAAGCCGGTGCTTTCCTGAAAAAACATCTCTGTAACTTACAGCTTAATCACTTCACAGGTAAATAGAGAAGATCAGGAATCTGGAACTTGTAGCAACCAAATTTTGCTGTAGGCTGGAGCGTAAGATAACGCACTGCCTAATTCAGCTGAACTCTGCCGAATTCACATGATGTTAGAAGCAGCTGAAAACCTCTGCAATGAGAAGACTTAAAAACACTTCAGAGGAACTGCACCATTTTGGATCTTAACTTTCTTCTTTTTTTATCAAAGACTTAGGGAGAAAATTAAAGATATACTGGCCTGAAATTGCTAAGTCAAAGAACACCAAGAAAGGATTAAAATGGTTAACCTGCTTGCATCAGGAAAACATACCGGGGGGGGGGGGGGGGGGGGGGGGGGGGGGG
>JAVKLA010000028.1:1863076-1875506 GCA_034782735.1 Sagittarius serpentarius
CCCCCCCCCCCCCCCGCCCCTTTCTCTGTGGGTGGGCTAACTACAGTTGCATGTATGCAATTCCCCCCAACACATTTTACTGATGTTACATGGAGAAATGATCCAAGTGTTTTGTAGCCTATGCAGAGACAAGGAGCACTGTCATTCTCTTGAAAGAGAGCACCAAAAGACAAATTTGCAACTCCCATGAAAAGCACTGATAAGCCACCAGCAGTAATGAACCACCAGGCATCTCCGTACGAGTTCTGGGACCTCTGCTATTTCCAGAACCCCAACTTCCATACAGACCACTAGAGATCCTCAGTCTTTTATGAATCAAAAGTTTATGAGTTGAGCATTTGAAAAAGGAAGGCCACAACTGTCCACAGCAGAAGAAAAATGCATGGGAAGTTGCCCACTCTCTGTATCTGCCCTGTGCTGTCACGGTACAACCATGATGTGTGATAGAAATGATGTATCTAGCATTGTGTCAAAGGGGGAGCCATGATCATCCATGGAAGTAACAGAAGTCAGCTGACTTTAGTCTGCGTTCGCTCTGCAGAGCTTCAATTAACAGTAGAGCGTTTACGCAGACTTGAAGCGCTACAGAAAACATGCACTAAGCCAATTCACTATTAAGAAAGTCCACTCTGAAGTAATTCCTGTCTGTCTTTCTCTAGGTCTCACAGACTGGCAAGCAGCCTCTCATAACTTTCTCATCAACAAATTGTTGTTCCAAAAGTCTCATTTTGATTTCACGTAGTGTTATCTCACTGTCACTCTGGGCATATGAAGCAATCTGATCAGCTGTTACCATTTCTTTTAGGTATGGTAACCTTGAGGAACAAATTAATTAAAAACTTAAACCAGGCTGACATGTGTGACTATTCAGTGGTGTTTTTTTTAATGGAAATGCATATTTAGAACTTCAGGAAGGCTTGTAATTATTTCAGGTAGGTCAGGTTTTAGATCAGATCAAAATATTAACATAGCAATGTGAAGGTGTAATTTGGTGGTGTTTTTGTCCTTGGAAAACCTATTCAGTATCTCAGCTATTGTGCACATAATGCAACAGTTTCAATGCAGTTTGTAAACTGAAGTCTGGGTATTTTCATTAATACACTGTGCCGCAATCTCCAAAGGGATTAGGCATTCACAATTTCACTTGATTTAAACAGCAACACTCTACCTCTGAAAACTGAGTGAAGAGTATCAAGTGAGAAACCACTTCTGAATTTTCAGTAGAATGTGTCACTTAGCCTGCGTAACGACTGTCACAGCGCACAACAAAAGGCAAACATCTGATATAATCCTTGGGGAAAATGTGAAAAGAATTTGAGCATGAATGCACAAATTAAACAGGACAGAGCAAAAGAGCTGGTTGACAACCACCTCACACATGATCTTGGTTTTTAGTCTATATAGTCTAGTTTTCAACAGCTAACTGATATTTTTCTATAAACAATTTGGTTGTAATGATAAGGAAATACAACATTGTGCAAAACGTGGACTTGACAGCCCAAAAGATCATAGTCCTTTTAAGTACAGAACAGGCAATGCAAGCAGAAGCCAACTCAAACACCATCGCTAATGTGACCTTGTCCCTAGACCTGCACTTCCGTATCTTCCCTTGCGGTTTATCTGACTGCAGCTTAGGCTCTGTTTGCAGTGCCCGTAAACAGACGCCAGACCACACGTAACACTCTCATCACTACAGTGATGCACTGGTTCAGCACTCAGGGCAGGCTGTCTCTGGAGGTTCAAATGCCCACGGCAGTTGTTTCAGTCTGAAGATTACTGGCTTTTTCCTCCTTTGTGGAGCATGTCACTGCATATATATATTTTTTGCACACAAAATGCACTCATCTGACGCTGGTCTGTCGATCAGACAGTTTAGACCAGTAAAGTTGTACAAATAACCAAGAGGTGGTTCACCGTTGTCGCATCAACCCAGTTTGTAACATCTGGGGATGCCTGCCCAAGGCATTACTCTGAAAAGGCTAAGCGGCTCTCCTGGATCATCCAGTCTGTAGTATGCGCTGCTTGGGTGGCTCCTCCCAGACAGTGGCACAAAGGACAAGTGCTTCCTCTAAGCCCACTCTTACTAAAGGTCTGCCAGTACCCTTTGGTTTCATTTAAAATTGCTGTCTTGGATTATATCACCCCTCTACTCTAAGTCTCAAGTCTGCTGTTGTGGTTTAACCCCAGCCAGCAACTCAGCCCCACGCAGCCGCTCACTCACTTCTCCCCCATCCCACTGGGTCGGGGGGAGAATCGGAAAAAAAAGTAAAGCTCGTGGGTTGAGATAAGAACAGTTTAATAGAACAGAAAGGAAGAAACTAACAATGACACTAATAACAACAAGAAAGGGACAATAATAATAAAAGGATTGGAATACACAAAACAAAGGATGCACAATGCCCTTGCTCACCACTTGCTGACTGATGACCAAGCAGCGCTCCTCCCCTGGCCAACTCCCCCCAGTTTCTACACTGGGCATGACATCCCATGGAATTCCCATGGAATACCCCTTTGGCCAGCTGGGGTCAGCTGTCCTGGCTGTGTCCCCTCCCAACTTTCTGTTGCCCCTCCAGCCTTCTTGCTGGCTGGGTCTGAGAAGCTGAAAAGCCCTTGACTGAGTCTAAACACAACTGAGCAACAACTGAAACCATCAGGGTGTTATCAACATTCTTCTCATCCTAAACCCAAACCACAGCGCTGTGCCAGCAGCTGCTAGGAAGACAATTAACTCTGTCCCAGCCGCAACCAGGACAGTCTGCTCAGAGTATTGGAAACACTCATTCCTAACCTATTCCCTGGACATGCTATTTACAGAGTTCATAAAATAAAACTGTCTTCAATCATTGTGCTTGAGAACTACAAGAGCCAAGTCTAAAAGACACTGAAAGAACTAATAAAACAAATTACAGAACTGTAATTACAGAGCAATCCACAACAGAACCACAGAAGGGATGAGGCTGGCAGGAGCCTCTGGACCTCATCTGATCCAAGCCCCTGCTCAAGCTGGGCCACCCACAGCCTGTTGTCCAGGACCAAGTCCAGGCAGCTTTGACCATCTCCAAGGATCGAGACTCCACAGCCTCTCTGGGCATCATGTGCCAGTGCTCAGTCACCCTCAGGGTATTACCAAAAAAAAAAAAAAAAAAAGTGTTTCCTGATGTTCAGAGGGAACCTCCTGTATATCAGTTTGTGCCCACTGCCTCTGGGCCTGTAACAGGGCACCACTGAAAAGAGCCTGGCTCCCTCTTCTTTGCACCCTCCTTTCAGCTATTTATATGTATTGATAAGCCCTCCCTGAACTTTCTCTTCTGCAGGCTAAACAGTCCCAGCTCTTTCAACCTCTACTCATAGGAGAGATATTCTACTCTCTTCATCATCTTTGTGGCCCTTCACTGACTGGACTCTCTCCAGTAGTTCCAACTCTCTCTTGTACTGAGAAGCCCAGAACTGGACACAATCCTCTGGCGTATCAGCCACTCCTCCCACTTTGGTGTCATCTGCAAACTTACTGTGGGTACACTCTGCCCCACCAACCAGATCATTAATGAAGATGTCGAACAGGACTGGACCGGACCCAGTACTGACCCCAAGGGTACACTGTAAGTACTGGCCTTCAACTAGACTTCGTGCCATTGATCACCACTCTTTGGGCCTGGCCATTCAACCAGTTTTCAACCAACCTCGCTGCCTGCTTATCCAGCCCATACTTCATCATATCCTCTCTATGAAGCTCTTACGGTAGACAGCACTGAAAGCCTTACTGAAGTCTAGGCAGACAATATCCAAGGCTCTCCCCGCGTCTACCACGCTGGTATTTTCATCACAGAAGTTGATCAGGTTTGTCAAGCATGACTTCCCTTCAGTGAATCCATGCTGACTATTCCTATCACCTTCTCGTCCTCCTAGTGCCTGGAAATGGTTTCCAGGATTAGCTGCTCTATCGCCTTCCCAGGGACTGAGGTGAGGCTGACAAGCCTGTAGTACCCTGGCTCCTCCTGACTGCCTTTTCTGAAGTGCTTATAAACACTGGGAATTTTCTTCTTTCCTTTGTTGAAAGAAATACAATTCTTACTCTAAGAGTTTCTCTTAGGTGCTTCAAGAAAACAAAAAAGCTACTGTAAGGGTGGGACTGAAATGTCAAAATTATGAATAAGGTATTCTCTTCAAAAGATTTTATTTTCATTTAGCTTTTAACTTACCTGAATCTTTTAAGTGTCAAATATAGTTCTACATACAGCAATCAAAACTTTTTAAGTTGAAACATCTAAATCAGATTATGCAGTGATTATTCTGCGATAAATACCAAAGAAAATCACAGAACTATGAACTCATGAAGTGACCATGACATCCACATTTACTTTTTTATGGTTTAGAATTAACTGTGTGCATGTACATTCCTCTAAGAAAAGCAGCACAACAGCGAATTTCAGCAATATTACATTTGCCCTCTAAAGAAATTTTTGATATAGATAAGGTCTTAAAAGTTACTATCTACAAAAATAGTTTTTCATACTGATATTTGCACAATAGAATTTGATTTCCTCCTTCCTTGCATTTATGAACTCAACTTCTGTATAAAACACTTCAATGATTCTAATATCCTCATCTAACAGATGAGAGACTTCTGGGGTATGGAAACTTCAGGAATTACTATATGGAGACATATTTGAAGTAAGGGGTACACGTAATTCTAAAGAAGTACTGTATCGCTGATAAAAGGTCTAGATAAACCTTGAGCTCCTGAAACTTCCTGGGGAAGATTAATGTAAAATTCTGGGAAGGTAAACAAATTGGGAAGCATGGGTCTCTACTGTCAATACTGTTCATAGAAACTGTGGGGATTAAGAGACATTAAAAACTTAACAGAAGACTGGTGAACTTGTGACTCAACAGCATTTTAGTCAAGTCCCGTGAAAATTAACTTGTAAACTGATTCTTTTTTTTCATTAGCATTTTCACCCTAAAATAAATGGTACAAAGCTGCCCAAAGGTTGGCTGGTTGCTGTTTTACCCCACTCTGTGGGAGACCAGAGTCATGATAGAAACAGCAAAGTCTCTCTCAGAGTTACCACAGTAAATGACAAATACGAAGACTTCAAAAATCCAATTCTGAGAGCAGAGAATAGGGAACCACTGATAAAAGTGAACACCATAAAAATAATTCTAAAACTGCAATAAATACACATAGGCAAACAAATAAAATCAGCGCCTAGGAACTGCCTTTTACTTTAGTGGGCCTGAGATGCTTCACCCTGTTTATAGCTTGGACACAGGAACCCGCAACATCCCCTTAAACAGGAATACAGAATAGCCAGAGCAAGCTTTGATGTGAAGGGTGAGATGATTGCCATAGCCAGGAAAAAATGCGCATTTCCTAAATTAGACCAATATCAACACTTTAAATAACAAGTTTCTCTTGCTATAAGACACAGGGCCAACTTTTTTCCATTGAAAACACAAAGCTTTGAATTAAAAATTCTGTCCCTGACACGTTATCCTCATGTTTACACAACAGTCCAGATCTTCAGACCTTATCATCTGAAGAAAAAAAACACTAAGGTAACCCCAGGCCTTCTACTTTTCTGTGTGCTCACGTCTATTAATACAATGAAAAAAAAAAATCCAGCGTATAGCTGGACAGCTATTTCTGTGCTGTGCTTTGGCAGCATTAGTTCATGCACTGCAGATGACCAACTATGAGAGTTTCATCCAAGATAATGTCTGTCTCGGTGAGAATGAATCCCTTATCTATGGCAAGAAGTGCTCTCTGAGATGCTGAACTGTTTGGTTGCAAAAAACAGATGGTAATCTGAATTGGTAATCCTCTGAATTTCAAAGAAACCAAGAAAAATTACCTCTGTTTCTCCCAGATACCTTAAGATCAGCAGACTGATTAGCTAACGGTTGTTTTCTAGGATCAGCTGGTTCTTGGAATTCATCAGCTAAGGGAAGATAAATACCAAAAAGACAGACTTTGAAGAGAGGTACAACAGAAGTCACAAGGTGCGACTTACATGACATTACTCACTGGAACACCTCTAGCTATACAGAAGTCAGAGCATATTACCTCTTAACTTTTTAAAAATTCATCCTGATACTTCTTGAAATATTAATGCATGACTGACAGCAGAACTGAGACAGTTCCCACCAGGACTTGACTTCTTCCACAGGTTCCAACGAGGTTGCCTATCCTCTGCAGGTAGAAGAAATCTCTACCACAGAAAGTGCTGATCCTCTGGAAAACAGGGATGTAGCCCAGCTGTTTGAAAAACTAGCTTCAAAGGAAGACAAGTTGTTCTGCCATACTGAGAGTGGAAGCAACTTTAAGAAGTAGTAGCACTGCCACAGCTTAAGGAGAGTCTCAACTGCCTCTTCTTTGTCAAGAACGTTCCCTTCGGCATTTTGTGAGTGGGGCAAAAAAATGTGAGGTCTTGAGGTGACAGCATTGTTCCCATGATGGCCTAAGGACACAGGCAGGCAAGATGCGTAGGCATCTTCATGTGTGAAAGAGATGTCTGAATATTTAAAATATATAAAGATCCACAAGATCAAACGCTCATCTAAATTTCCAGCTATGTTAGAAGGTCTAATGAGATGCACCATCTGTGCTTGTAGATAAAGCATTTGTGCTTGCATGTATCTGCTACATACGTGCTAAGGCAGAGCAAATACAGTTCACCCTGTACAAGATTCCTCAAAGCTTCATGGGCCAAATGGGACTGTCCTGCAATCGTGGCAGGCAGCAATAACCCCAAAAACAACACATAAAACACCAGCTGAGCTTTATCATCATTGCTTCTACATGTTACACTGTTACAGAGGAAAATCCCAGGAGACCTGAGTGCAGAAAATCTAAGCTTCACAGGCCAGGCAGGAACACGACGAAAACAAAAGACAAAAGATTGGGATTTGTGAAACAGAGGCAAAGACACCTGAAGCTAAAGTGGAGAGAAACCTAACACTGAGCGCTAAGTGATGAAATACAGGTTATAGATGATGAGGCTGAAGAAGAGATCAGACTAAGTTTTACAACTAATACACCTCATTTCTCTCCTGGAGCCCTGGCGAACAGCAAGCTGAACGTGAGCCAGCAGTCTTCCCTGGCAGCACATAAAGCCGGCAATATTTTGTGCTGGAAATTACCCCCCTCTGCTAAGCACTCACTAGACGACATCTGCATCTGGTTCTGGACCCCCAACATAAGACATCAATAAAGTGGAGTGAGCTCAGTGAGGGCCATCAGGATGCTCAGGGTGTTGGACCACTTACCGTGTGAGGAAAGGCTCAGGGAACTGGGTTTGTTCAGCCTGTAGGAACAAAGGCTTTGGGGAAACCTAACAGCAGCCTGCCAGTGCCTACAAGGAGATTATCAACGAGACAGGGTCAGGCTCCAAACAGTGGTACATGGTTGCGGGACAAGAGACAATGGGGGTAAGCTGAAACAAGGGAGGTTCAGAGGGGCTGTGAGGAGAAACTTACCACAAGGACAGTTGAGCAGTAGAACAGGTTGCTCAGAGGGATTGTGCAGCCTCTATCTCTGAAGGTTTTCAAGACCTGGCTGAATAAAGCCTTGAGGATCCATTCTGCTCTGACTTCATAGTTAATCCTGCTTTAAGCCTAGACTAGAGATCTCTTGAGGTCCTCTCCAACCTGAATTATCCTATGATCCAGTGCCTGGACCGTGTTCATAAGATGCTATGGTTTATAAGAAGCTCGGAAAGTACACTACTTTAAACCAGGCAATCTGCACCTGGCGATTTGTTTCTAAATAGTGACCAATATCAAACCTTTAGCAAAAGTGCTAACGACTAAAGAAAGTGATCATTTCCCTGCTATTCATCTCATCAACAGCTCTTTGTCTATTCCCATCCACCATTGCCTTTGCTGTCAGCATACATCTGAAATCATCTCCAAAATTAACTTACACTCCCATCTAACATATATCCAGGTAGAAAACAAAATTCTGCAACGGTATGTACACCGTTTAAAATGAAAGAGGCTATGAAATTGATAAAAGAGCGGGATGAAGGTGTGTATGAACTGGATGTTACTTAATGGAATTTAGGTGATTCTCCCAGTTTGTCTACTAATAAACAGCACTCACAAATTGCATTGAATGCTCAACTCATTTCTTTTATACTTCACCCTCATATAACCTTGTCTTTCTTCAGCAAACAGAACAGACCTCTGGTGATGAATGAGGATTATGCAGAAGGAGATCCCGTTGCTGTAACAGTTGGAAGGGTTTAGCAAATAAGCTAGGGAATGCTCAAGAGAGAAAACATCTAGGGCTAAGGGAGTTCAGTAATTTCCCAGAGAATGTACCAACACTATACTTAGCAAATCACATAACCAAACTTTTTACAGACTATACTTTTTTTTTTTTTAATGGTGTCTGACTTGACATCCTCAATTCAAAGAAAGAATGGCCCATGCAAATAAAGGCAAGAGGAGCTATGGCTGGAAGATACAAAAAGTTACATGCAGGCTAAGTATTCTAATATGACTGGGTCTTAGGGTCAAGCTGGCCAGCCAATTAATTGTACTCTCTGCACTTTAACATTAAACTCAGTCTCTTCTTACCTTAAGAATGTTTTAAAAATAAACTGAGGCTGGAAGCACCACTTATAAGCACCATGAAAAAGCCCATAAGCAAATTATTCAGACACTGCTGTGAAAAAAGATTTTTAAAGTGTAATAAATAAGACCTAGAGCCACAGGAAATTCAATGGGGATTATAAAAGGCTGAGTGAGTAGCTACTTAATGGCGTAAATTCTGTGAAATAAAGCAAGTTCTGAAGAAAACTTGGAGAGCTGATCATGCAACTAAAGTCTGTCAATGAATATATAGATGGGAACAGATTTAACTCTAATTCTTATTTTTGGGGGTTTTTGTGGTTTTTTTGTTTGTTTGAAGTCTTACTGTTACTTTAAGACAACTTTTGCACATATGAAGCTTCTGATTGGTATCATTTAAGTGTGATGGTCTAATAATTAAGAGAAGTTAAGTCTGAAACAGTATGGACAGGTTTTCCACAGCCCCTGCTGCTTTTAGAAGAAACCACCAAACCAAAGCTCAATGAAGGCTAAGTAGACTGTTTGGTTTGTTTTTTCTTTTTATTTTTTTTAAGCTTAGTTTAATCTAGTAATATTACTCAGGCTACCTGAAATCTTTCTTTGTGCAGGGTAAGGAAAAAGACGACAGCTTTCTTCATTCTTCTGAAGATCACTTTCACAAGGGGTGCAGGGTTGCATGCAGCTCATTAGATGATAAATCTGCATGGGATGAAATCTTCTGCAAGTGTGCTTTTAGAAGGCAAAGTGGGAAAACAGATTTAATCACACACCATCACAGTGAGGAAGATCTGTAGATTGTTATAGTCACTGAGAATATTAGTTACTTAAGCCAGAAGGGTAAGTGACAGTAGTAATGAGCTGTCACCCTCTGCACTGGCCAGCACTGAGTAAGGTAAGGACACTGCTAATACCTTGTGTTTAGCTCCTGGCCACAAAGGAACAGCAGAATTAGAAGCAAATATGATTTTCTGTTTATGCTCCCTTCTGTTTCCTCAAGTTTAATCCCTTTTGCCATTCCACTTCGAATCCTGATTTTGATCTCCTCCTTCCTCTCCCCCTTTCTACCTCGTTCCCTATTAATTTCAGCAGGTCTCTCAGTTTTCTGCCCCACCTAATGCAGTCCAGGTGTCTTGCTCACACTTAGACAACTCCACCTTCCCATTATCTTTTCAGACAATTACAATCTTTTCTTCCAAGAGCTTCCTCCTACTCCCTGAACCTCCCTTCTTTGTCCTAGAAAGATATTGATCCCCTCAGGATCTTTAATTCTTCCCCTTATTCTCTAGCTCTGATAAATTACTGCTTGGAGATGTTAGTCCCTGGATATTTCTACAAGACAGGATCCTCTGCTGATTTACTTCTTGTTGCAGGATCAAAAAGGAACTTCAGGAAGCTGCCCTGCTGCCACTAACCAATACCGCTCCAGAGCTGACAGCAGATTGCAAAAAGAGAAAAAAGCAATTCTTCAGGAAAGAAAAAAATGCCAACATGTATTTAAGTGTCAACTTAACTTGAAAGTTCTGCTAAAAATCTTTCTGTTACTGTTGTGCAGTTTTGGCCGCCGTCACAAGGCAAGAGCTGATAAATGTTATGTCACTTCTTCAGAAAATCTAAACAACTGCTGGAACAAAGCAAAGATAAGGAACTGGTGGCAGCAGTAAAGACAGCTGCCTACAAAGACAGCACTTAATCCAGATTGGTGCCTGAAGTCTCACCTTCCTGAGAAACCATTGTCTTTTCTATTTCAAAGCCAGTCTCACAGCAGTGTTTGGCAAGCTTAATTTTGGAGAGAACCAACTGCATTCTGTGACTGCCTAAAAGGTAATGCCTTATTACACTAGTTTGAAGCGATAACAATAAAACTTTGATGATTCATACAATTGGTTCCAAGTTTATTTATGCCAGTTGCCAAGCAGTTCTTTTCAGTCTTTGCTTTGATCAGAGAAAGTGACCTTGCTGTCCTTTTAATACCAACTGTAAAATAAGCTTGCAATTAGTTCTTTAAAGTTCAAGTGATTCTAATGAAATCTCTTATGACAAAAAATGCAAATTAATGCTTTCGTTCTACATCTTGATAGTTTAGGGAATTCAGATTGTTCTCTGTCCCAGATAGACTAGAGTAGGGATGAAAATATTACCAGGACCAAAAACACTGGGATAAACATACTAATATGTCGCCAGAACTAGCAATATTTTTATGCCTATGTTAATTAGCAAGGATTATGAAACAAAAGTACAAGACTTTTTTAAAGCATTTGATGAAAAGAGCACAAAAACTTGCATTATTTCTACATAAACTAAATTTATAGGCAGCTGTTCCTAAAAACATGCATGTTTCAGCTCTTCCTTTCTCATTAAGTCAAAAAACAGTTAGGTAATAGAGCTGAAAACGATTTTGGTACCAATGTATTTACTGTGTTTCCCAGCACATCAAGCTGTCAGACTAACAATTAGTTTCATTTCAAATTAAAGCTGACAGGCAGTCCCTTGGTGAAAGAACATGTGTTAATTTAACTAAAACACATACCTCTTCCCTTTCAAAATACCTCCTCCATCAGGCATACAGCTTTTGCTAGGTGGTACTGCTCTTCCTGTCACGCCACAAATTCTCACTGCAAACAGAGCAAACCTCTAACTTACCCTCAAGTGGTACACAAAACGAAGATTTTCTCCTGTCCCTAAAGAAGCAGACATGAAATCTGGACTTAGGTGTTCCTGTCATTCACTAGCATAGCTGCAAATAACGTATAAAAACAGAATGGGAGAGAGAGCTTCTACATTAGCCTGTTAATTGAGGATGACAACACCCTCTGAGGAACTGACACTTAATAAGCACAGTACCCTCTATACTTCATTGCTTATCCTCAAGAGTCTTCATCTATCCATGCCCTTACCCTTTCGCGACTGAGGTCTACAAAGTGGCTCCAGGATCGAGTAACAATAACCAAAGCAACACAGTGAGAATGCTTGATGTTTAGCTACCAGAAACCAAGGACACTGAAGGACAGCTATCTTCCTATATCCAAGTCAAAAGAAACACCAGCAAAATTAGCCTTGAAGACCTGGTATTTTTAATTCAGTATCAGCCAGTGTTCCCTCTCATTCACAGGTTCATCTTGCCTCAGGAAGAGGTGTCAGACACACAACAGTAAGCGAACTATACAAGAATCTGATTATAAGGAAATCTCTTCCTGCTCTATCACATGGAGGCTGGCATTTTTTCAGGAAGACAGTTTATACATAAATGAGACTGTAACAATGGCTATTGGAAGTCTTTCTTTTTAAAGCCTCTAAAACTCGTTTGCAACAATGTAAAGTTTCTAGGTCAAACATGCTTCAGCTAAACATTTTTTTTTTTTCTTGGACTTTTAAAACCACAGTTACAAGCTATCGAGTGGTCTGAAACTTCACCCCATAAAACAGAAAACAACGTAAGTACTACCAGTACAGACAGAATGACAGAATGGTTTGGGTTGGAAGGGACCTTTAAAGGTGACTAGTCCAATCCCCCTGCCATGGGCGGGGACATCTTTAAGGTTGCTTTGATGAGGTTGCTCAAAGCCGCGTCCGACCTCATTTTGAACACTTCCAATAATGGGGCATCCACAACTTCTCTAGGCAACCTGTTCCAGTGCCTCACCACCCTCATCGTAAAAAAATTCTTCCTTGAATCTAATTTAAAGCTACCCTCTTTTAGTTTAAAACCATGCCCCTTGTCCTGTCATTACAGACCCTATTAAAAAGTCTGTCCCCATCTTTCTCGTAGGCCCCCTGTGAGTACTGAAAGGCCGCAGTAAGGTCTGCCCGGAGCCTTCTCTTCTCCGGGCTGAACAACCCCAGCTCTCTCAGCTTT
>JAVKLA010000028.1:1875606-1888119 GCA_034782735.1 Sagittarius serpentarius
GCTGCGGCTGCCGCCTTCCCCCCCTCCCGCCTTCCCGCCTCCGCCCTCCCGCGCCGCCGGGCTGCGGGACCCTTCGCCTCCACCGCGGCCTCCAGCCGTGACAGGGGCCGTGAGAGCCGAGCCCTCGGCCAGCAGCGCCCGCTTGCTTTCTGTTCCGGTCTGTTTCTAGCCCTCTCTCTGTTTCTCTATCTGTTTACCTTTTTTTTTTTTTTTTAATTTCTCGTGATCCTTTTTGCCACTGCGAAGTGTGAAGTCCGTGTTGCGAAACTGCCACCCTGCTGAAGCCTGCCCCCCCCCTTTTTTTTTTTTATTTCCCCTAAGCAATATGAATTCATCTTACCTCATGTAACTGGTTCCTGCAACAGGCTGCCTTTCAAATCCCGTTTGGGTGCAATTTTAGAGGGTAGTAACACCTTTTTATTTAATTGCTCTGAGGAAACGGCACAGGCAGTTAGCATTCTGAATTACGTGCTTGTACACTTCAAATAATACTTTTCATGAGTGACTAATTGGCTGTTCGCATCTTCCACTTTTCTTTTGTTCTGCCAAACCAGGTATGGGCGAGGCGGCGTGTACGGGCGAGGCGGCGTGTATGGCGCTCACCTCCCCTGCGCTTCAGGTCCTTTGCTTTGAAATCACAGTGCTGATTCGCACCGGTTGAAGAGATTTTTTCAAACGCTTCAGTTACATTTTCCAGGCGATGTGGAGAGACACAGACCATCATCTCCAAATTATTCTATTAGCAGCAAAGTGTGAACCATACAGGCTGTTCCGGTTTTCTGTTATAATTTGACATCAGGAAAGCGAGTCCCCCAAAAGATGAGTGTGTGATGGTTGGAAGTTGAACCCCCCCCCCCCAAAAAAAAAGTGCCATAGTCATACCGCATCCCAGGTATGTTCTAGGGAAATTCATGTAGTAATATTTTAGTTACTTGCTATCACTCTTTGTTACAATTTGTATTACCATTGTCAAAATATAAGTGATGGGTAAATATACGGGGAGGGGGGTTGGCAACAGTCCAAAATATAATCACTCCATAGTATCCTTAAACAGTCTGCATGAACAAATGTTATAAAAATGCTGTAACTAAGTTCTTGCATTTTGCTGCTGGGTAATTTCAATTTCTTACGCACACGGCACTTTAGAGTCTCAGATTATATTTTCAGCTCTGTCACCTTCTGTGTAGCCTAACACAAATGACTCCCTTTCCAATCTCTGTCAAAGTCTATTCAGATTATATTTTTTCTAGGGCAGAATTATCTCCTAAATGGAGATTTTAATACTTCTTTGTCTACTGTCCTCTGGATTCAAATTCAAAGATTATATATTCAGTCATTCTTGCTTTTCCCAGGTATGTTTGGTTTGGATTTCCCTGTGCTGGTTACCAGAGCTGGTATGAATTTTTGCTGTTGTAGGTTTAATCCAGACCAGCTGTTATAGAACTGAAATTAAAGAAAATGTCCTTTGTGGCATTAAAACCCACACAAGTTAATGTTTTTTCTCTAGGAATCAGTAGTAATTTCATATTTCAGTGCAAAGATTTGGTATGTGGAGGTGCACTGCGAGGAAGAATTACATCGAAGATGTGCTTTGGCTGTTCTTGCAAAAGCTGGCAACATTTCTTAACGTTACAAGATTTTGCATGTCACTGTTAACACAAGTACTTGTATGAAGGCTTGCTGCGGCTTCACAGCCAAAATACAACATCCGTCCTGAGTATTTCTCAGAAGCGCAGGGCTGAAACAGGGTATTTCCTGCAAATGCAGCTGTGCATCAGATTTGGAAGCTGGGATTCCCAAGGCAAACTGTTCTGGTGCAGAAGGAGCAAGGACTGGGAGAGGGAAAGAGAGATGGGAACAGGAAAGACCAAGGCGCAGGAGGACTTGGGCTGAGTGGACAAGGAGACGAGGACAAAAAGTTGAGTAGGGGGTGGTGGAGAAGTGACATGAGAATTGTGGAAGCAGAGCGAGTGCCACGGTGAGAGATAAGAAACATCTTTCCTCAAGCAGTGAAGTGGAAGGCAGGGCTGGCTGGGTGAGACGACGATGAGAAGCCCAGGGGGAGGGAGGAAAGACTGAAGGTAAGTCAGGCGGGAGCAAGCGTGCAGAGGATCAGGCTTGCAGGAGGGAGGGGGAAGGATCTTCGCTGCCTTCCAGAGCCTGGAGGTTCTCAGACCTCGCTATACTTGTCAGTACATATAATTACTCATTTCCTCAAGCAACAGGGGCCTGTGCAAATGCCAAGTTTCTGTGCTTGCAGAAGAATTGTATAGATGTCAGTATGATACCATAGGAAAGAATTTCGTTTCCAGTTATTTATTCCATTATCATTTTAAAAATGTTGCAAGAAAAGCAAAAAGGAGACAAAAATCCCAAATTAGAAAAAAAAATAAACTTGAGATTTGTAAAATCAAGCACCTAAATGAGGAGATGCCGTACAGGTTGTCAGTGAGATTTCACTTTTGTGAAACAATGATGGTTTCTTTGGCAGATCTAAGGCAACATACATTTCTCCAGCTCGTGGCGGTGCAGTAATATTAGTAGTAATGTCCTTCTCAATTATGCCAATGTACAAGAAATACAGAGGTATTCTCAGTTAATGACAGGCATTAAAATGCCAGGAGTTGTCAGTCACTGTTGTTTCCAGCAGTCCCATTGTTTGTACCAGCATGCACAAATGGGAGCAACTGTGGGAAACTTGAACGGAAAACAGGCAGAGATTTTACAAAAAGTTGGCTGCGGAGTCGCTTCCTTTGCCAAACCAGCCACGCCTGGTGCTGACACCCCTTTCCCAGAGACTGGAGCAAAGGCAAGTCTCTACTGGAAAACTAGTGAATGACAGCATCGCAAGACGGGGCACTGAAATGCAGCAGCACCATGACGGAAGAGTAAATAAATCAGGCTGCTTAGAATATTTTTATTTCATGTTTTAACATGTTTTGAAGACTGGTGGATGTTTTGGAGTAAGAGCATTTTTGTGAAGGATTCCACAGCACGTCTTCAAGAACTCATAACAGACATCTCAAGTATCTGTAACATTACCCAGCAAAATCAAGAAAGAGTACTCTCCAGCTACTACTAATTTGAACTAAAATAGCAAGCAGAAAGAAGCTACGTCTTTTGTGGTGATGGTGCAGGCGAGAACCCAGCTCCTGCATCAAAAAGAAAAAAAAAAAAACAGAAATAGGAAAAAAGCCCTTTACAGATCCTAAAGGCTAAGTTAAAAAAAACCACGTGAAGAGATTAGATAGGAAAGTATGCAAAAGCATGCATATAAAAACTATTTTCAGTGGCAGTTGGCCCTTCACAGCACTTTTGACAGTAATATTAGGTTCTTATTTTTGTGCTTTATAGCCCGAAGTATGTTCAGTAAGCAGTCTATTTTAAAAATAGGCAGTCTGTTGAACTATGGTTAGGACACCATTTATGTCTATTTTGAAAATACTCCCCGGTACTTAACAGATGGCTGCAATTTTGGTGCTTTCACTCGGGGCCTGCAGCAAAGCTTTGTGTTCTTCCTGAAAATACTGCAACACACAGAAAAGCCGTTTCTGGGTTCAAATCAGGGGAAATTATAATAGTGCAACCTAGAGTCACTCAGCGCTTAAAAGGCAGCTAAACGTTTTGCCGCTCGACTTCAGCTGTCCTTTCCAGCACACATATGCACATGCATGCTGTAAACCCTAGGAAGCACGATAAACTGCTCTGTGTTTAGCTATAGGGTGGGCAAAACTCTCTCAGTGAATAGGTTTTTGCCAAATTTATAGATAAGCATCAAGTTAATGAAAACTACTAGCTGATTTTGATAATGCATCCAAAATAGGTTTGCCTGAAAACAATTAGTTGTTTTGAAAGTTGGGCTATTTTGTTTCAACAACATGTTTTAAGATTTTGCTATTTTTAAAGATTAAAAACCACTGAGAAAATAAATAATTTTTCTCTTTTTTTTTTTCTCTCAGACAGTTAATAAAAATATCAATTTTCACATAGCTCTAATCCTTTGTGACATTTTTAGGGTAGTGTGATATTTTCTGAGAAATGCTAAACAAACCAAAGGGTTTGCTCTGGAATTTGATCCTTCACTTTGACTTTTTGAGTTTGCGGATTGTTACTTGTATATGTTGCTACCCGCTACTTAAATGGCTTACAGTCTGATACAGTCACAAGATGGGAAAACTCCTGCTTTTCTACTTCCATGGAAATATGTAAAGCTTTTAGCAAAAGCCAAATAATGATCGTTTCAGTTCTGTCCACTGCTACTCCGGATTAAGAAAGGGGTACCGTTCTTTAAGACTATGGTTTGCTTGGAAATCTGGAGAGATTGTGTGGGCTGCCATTCACCAAAAAGGTGATTTTGTTCTAATGCACAGATCTGGGAAAACAGTCTGTGTAAGGGAACAATCAAACAAATCTGGGGCAAGGAGTAACACGTGCTTTAGTGACAATTTTCCACCCTTCCCTTACCGACTGTTGTTGCGTTGACTCGTTAAAGTCACCTGGGTTGCCAGTGTTTGCTCGTTTCTCCGTATCTTGATGATCTGATTGATTCCGTGTTGTTACTCTTAACTCCACTGTTACTCTGACAAGGAACACAAATTTATTTGCTCGCTGGATTTACTACTTCAGTTTTCCAGGAAAACCTATATAATTCATTTTTTCCTTAGAATTAGAGTAACTTCCCACTGGGGCGAACATACAAATCTGTTGAGTGTTGAAAGTTACTGAATTGGATCATAATGTAATTGTAAAACTCAAATGCTCTTTTATCATAGTGTTTTATTAAATTTCCCTGGAAACGTTTCTGCTAAAAAGTGTACAACAGGTCTGTCTCATCAGAAAGGTAGAATGATGTTTTCATAAAGAAATGTTGCAACCTTACATTGACACTCTTAACACTTTATTGTCATAAAGTTCAGACTTCTGAGCTGTTATCAAACATTAAATCAGCACAAAAAGCAATTTCTCAGTATGATGAATCACTCCTGAGATGTGACTCAAATTCAGGAGGTTTGTAGCAAATTAAAAAGTTGCTCTGTATGCCTTTTTCACAAAAGCATCCTGTTTTTCTGTGAATAGTTATCTTAGATGCAATTACTACTTTTTACATTTGCTTCTCCCCACTGTTTACAGTGTTATTTTAGCTGTTAAGTTTTAGACATGGTGCATGCTAGAGTGACATAATTTGTAGTAGGTTTCTATTCTTTCAAGAACAGTTACAGGTTGTTGTTTGCCATACAGCTGAAGTAGAAATTTATACTTACTTCATGGGAGAATTCTGCCTTCAAGGAAAACCCAAATGGAAACCACTACCACAATACAGCCTCACATTAAGTTAAAATTTAGTGCTTTTCATTAAAATCTTTTAAAAGTCTCTACCACTACATACTAAAAGGAAAATAAAGCAAAATAAAGTGAATGAACTCCTGTGACTTTCCAGAGACCTTGCTCTACAAAATATTACTGTTCGTTCTCCCTCCAGTTCAGCGCAATTCAGTTCTGCCTTAGGACACTACTCACAGTGTTCATACTATAGAAGTATTCTGATATGGAAGATTAATAAAGCAATTTATAGATTCAGAGAAAGAAAGGGAGGAAGGTGGGAGGAGGACAGTGGGAAGAAGAAAGAGAGAGGGAAAGAGAAAGAAGGAAAGTAGGAAGGGAGGGAGAGAGAGAGGGAGGAAGCATGATGTCTAGTGCAACACGGAAAGTAAAAGCCATCCTTTGGAGTTTTTTCATCCAAAGATCTCAACATTCTGCATAAAGACCATCATTTTCATTATCCCCTGCCTTACAGTGGGTAAATGGAAGTACAGAGAGATAAAAATAAATTGCCAAAGCCAAACTAGCAGCAGAGATGAAAACAGAAGCCAGGCCTCTTGAGGCACAGCTCGCTCTCCCATTAACTCTCATTAGCCTGGGACTTACTAAAGAAATTGCATATTTTATCATTATAGATAATGGGCACATTACTGCTGCCCAGTTAGAGAGAGTCTTACTCTTCTAGCTCGGTAGACGACAAGGCTTCCCTCCGCAGGAGCGGGAGCATGCACAGCCTCTTGGGGTTTTTGAGTCACCTGGCAGCTTCAGTGTCAGTGGGAACGGGGACTGCAGTTGCTCCTGGGAGCTACTGGTGCAGCTCCCAAATGAGGCTCAGGACAATTAGGTGGGGTGCTCAGCTTTGGGTCTTACCACTTCTCTATTCCTCTGTTTCTCATCCCATTCTGTCTTTGAGATTGCAACTGATTTGGGCTTGTGGAAGCTGTGCTGTTTCAATAAAGGAAAGAATTAATGCTGGTTCAAAAATGAAAATGAAAAAAAGTCAAGCTAATTTAAATTATTAGTGTTTCCAAGCACATTGGATTTTGGGGCGGGGGGGTGTTATACATTTTATTTCTAAAAACAGTTAACATCAGAATGTGGGGGTTTTTGTGGTTGTGGTGGGAACTGAGAACCTGACTGACTGCAAGCCTTGCAGTAAGCACTCCTTACAGAATTGATGGTTGCTTTCTGTCCATATTTCATATTTAGGGTCAGATACCACATCCGTGATAAATAACACCAAACTTCATTGATTTCAGTATCTTCAGGTTCTTTCTAGTCTTTCATAGAAATTGTTCCCGGCTTCAGAGGGAGTTTTGCATTTACCCAGGTATGGACAGTTGGCCCTAACTTCTAGGAAATAACCTTTTATTATTTAAGCTGAAGTCGGTACTCGGCTTCCCACAGTAACAGTGCCTGACATAGGCTTTACCTGACCTTGCTTTAGCCTCTCAAGAGGTAGCCAGACCTATTCTAAAAACCACCTTTTCTCCTGGAAGAGCCTTAGAGCCTTAGTTTCAGACCTTTGGTAGCTGACCTGAGATTTCTGTTAACTTTGCAGCAAACGTATCAGTTGCAAAGTTCCAGTCTTTACCCTATGCCTTATTTATTTATGTTCCTATGTTAAGTAATAGGCAACAAGAAATTATATATTGTGGTGTATATTTAGTCCAAATGTGTCATTGTCTAGAGTAATGTAGTCATTTTTTAATCTTTGAACTGATCTTAACACATAGCTCAGTTGTAAATCTACCCAATAATTTTCTTTTAGAAACACTACTTTACGTTACAGAGAGAACTAATTGCTAAACAGCAAAAATCCCTTTTCAGTTGAATTCTAGATGCCAGATTTCCAACTATATTTCTTCTTCATTCTTATTAGAAGGAGGCTGAGTGTGTCAACATCCTTATTGATGTTTTCTGCTGAATGCTTTGTTATAAACTGAACATAATTAAATGTAAGTAGACTGGTATTTCATCACAGCTCAAGGGTATAAGGCTAACACATTCTTTCTGCTGTTATCTCTCCAGTCCTCTTTCTTCTTACATGAAAAGAATCCAAAGTATCAGCATTCTTTAGGGTTGGGAAGTCTTATGACCTCTCCTTAGGAAAGTGCAGCATTTGAACAATGGTGGAAGGGTTGTTTTGCTTTTCAGTTGTGTTCCAGAATTATGTCAGTTTTAATGAGTATATTTTCAAAATACTTGCTGGCTGAGAGCTAAAGGTTATAGGAAGTTTTTAAAGTATGCATCTATATTTTATATTTCTTTGCACAAAGATTCAGTTTGTTTACCAGTTTTCAGTTTTTTCCACATGTCCAGACTACATAATTTAAATTAATTTATTTTAGTTCTTAGTATTACAATTTTTATACTTTTCACAGAAGTCTAGTTTTATGTTCAATGATTATCCTGTGTTAAGCATTTATCAACATATCGTTAGAAGGTTTTTCATGCTTGTACTGGATCTGGCTGGGATGGAGGTAATTCTCATCATGGCAGCCCTTATGGTGGTGTGGTTTAGATTTGTGACCAAAACAGTGTTGGTAACACAGCAGTTGTTTGGCTCTTGCTGAGCGGAGCTTGCACAGCGTCAAGGCTTTCTCTTTTTCCCACTCTGTGCCCCCCAGGGAGTGGGAGAAAGGGAGGGAGGGAGCAGCTGTGTGGGTGCGTGGCTGCTGGCCCGGGTCAACCCACCACAATGCCGTACTGTGGGAAGCTGAGTACCGACTTCACTCGTGTCTTAGGAGTGGCTGCTTGTGCCTAAGCTCCAAGACAGCCACCCTCTCAGGTCCTGAAAGGTGCTGATCCGTGATGAGCTTGTGGTCATGGCAGCTGTTTAGCACCTGTAACAGTCAACCCTACAGTCCTAAATGACTTCCAGGAAAATTTATTCCCCAGCTTTTCCATGCGTGGCTGACTGGCCTGTATTTCTCCAGATCTTCCTTCTTGCCCCTCTCAAAGAGGGATGTAACCTTTGCCTTCCCCAGTCTTCAGAAACCTACTTGTGATTGCCATGACCTTTCAAAAGTGATAGAGATCTTGCAATAACAGCAGCCAGCTCTCCCAGCACTGTTGGATGCACCCCGCCCAGTCGCATCCATCCAGCTGGCTTAAGTGATCCCTAACTCTGCTAGTCGTCCTCTACCATGAGTAATGCTTCAGTTCCACTGACTGTTACTAGGTTCCTGGCACACCTGAGGGAAGAACATACCAGTAAAAACCAAGGCAAAAAAAGCACTGAGTACCTCGCCTTTGTCCCTACAGCAGATCTAAGTTTTCCCTAGCCTTCATTTTGCTGCCAATGGGCTTACAGAAGTCCTTCTTAACAGACCTTCCTCGCCATGCTAGTTTCTCATCCAACTAAGCTTTAGCTTTACTAACTGCGTCCTTGCACGTACTATAACATATCACGGTGTACAACGATGTAATTAGATAGTATGTATATACAGCTATATCTAATAAAATACAACAGAAGTACTATACAAGGTGAAGAGCTAAATGCAGAGTGGGTATGTCATCAAACTGTGTGTAAACAGATTTTTGTATTTAAAAAAATTAGAATACGTAGAGGTATATTTGTTGCATTTATAGTAGGTATGGATAGGCCGGTCGGACTGTCCTATCAGGAATCACTTCAGCTTCTTCTCAAAACTCCGAAAGAACAATAAGGTACACTTCAGTATGCGTGGCACGCTACATACATCTAACAGCCATGTGTGAAGGCAAAGGTTTGTCTAGCCTAACGAGTGAAGCTCTGTAACTGCCCACGAGTATGAGGCCTGTATTCTCTCCACCTGTTTCCAAGAAATCCAGGTCTGACAACCTCTCAGTCCCAACTTGTGAGCTGGGGCTCCTGTGCCGTTCCACAGAATCCACCAGCCCTGTACTCGCAGCAATGGCCACGGACTGACCTTCTCTAGTGGACGCTGCCAGACCCTGCTCAATGAGGAAATCTGTATTGTGCTACATATGCATTGCAGAGGTCATCTTCCTCCGGGTTTACCTTTCCTGAGAACCTCAAAAACTCCTCAGAATGTGCTTTTATAGGCTTTCCGTATCTTTGGTGCAAAACAGGCCTGCATCCCTTGACTTGACCCTTACTCAGGATCCATAGGCACAAAGGGGTTGCCCTGAGCAATCCACTGCCGGAGGAGCTACTTTCCCAAACAAACCCGAAATTGAAATTAATTGTCTCAGATACATTTACTCAGGCCTCCTATGTCCTTATTTGGAATAAGGTGTAATACCATCAGCACTGTACCGCAGACTCTTTACAAGTTTATGTTATGGTGAATCATGTTGCCCGTTAACAGACAAGCCTCTTCTGTATATGACCATCAAATTTTGCAGTGGTTAGTGCACCGTGCCTTTGTGCAATCACCGCAGCTATGCATACAAGATCTAAGTGTCCCCCAGCGACACCTGCAATTGTTTGAATGATCCTTCTTGGCTCCCTTGTCCTTCTAATTTCCATCCGCTCCTCCTGTGGCAGCATGGATTGGTCCTAGGTGGGTGTCTAGCTTGTTTACCTTTCCAAGGCAGCTTCTGCGCAGAAACCCTCTGCCCTCCTATGTGGCCATAGGGACTTCTTACCTCCCTGCTACCATGGTCCTCTACCACATTGTTATCTACTACTCGCCTTTCTTCCCTCCCTTTCCAGCAAAGTCCGGAGGAGAGTAAGCTACCAGAAGCTTTCCACTTCCCATTTCACTGCCTGTACTGCATTTTGATGAATTACCAGAGGCTGTACCGGCCACCGAGCAACCTACTGACATTGCTTTCTTGAAGAAATACTGTCCCTGGATCTTGAATCCCAGCAAATTGAAATCATGATGGTGAGCTGGTAATAGCTGAAATACCAATTTGGTGTTACAATTTGCAAGCCATGTTACAAGGCCGTGGGGAAGAATGACTGATACTGCTAGGTCAAGGAAAACGCGTATCAAAGAACTAATCGAGGGACACCACCATCATTTATGGACACTCTGCGAGGATAAGAGGGGAGCTGAATGGATCATTCAGAATTCATCACATCCTTTTGTCAATATCTGTCCTAGAGAAGTAAAGGGACCCATAATCCTCTTTGCAGCCACCTCATTTATTTTTTTTTTATAGGCCATTTCTTTCCAACCCTTTACTGATTTTAAATTCTTGGCTGTTACGGTACTCCTGGTTCCCCCTCAAGGATAACTCTGCTAGAAATATTGTCTCTTATGGTCATCCTGAAGCAGAGCCTCAAGTTCATACAGATTAACTGGGAAAGTTCTGGCTTCCCAAGCTACCTCATCCTTCTGCCCAAGGATTAGTGCTCCTTCCTTGCCCTTTTCGTCTACTCCTTATCGTCCTACTTGGCCTTCTTCATGTAACAAACTTAATCTTAGTTTCCAAACCTGCACAGCAGTGTGAAACTTTATAAGCTGCCTAAAAGACAGCGCTCTACATGGAAACAGAACTGCACTTTTGCTGTCATTAACAACAGCCACAAGTCATACTTCAACTCCACTGTCCCCTGTCCATCAGTTAATTCTTGTCTAAATTCAATCACAGGCTAAAAGCGCATCCTTCAAAAGACTCTATATGGCCTGCCTCTGCTTCTGTAACGCTTGTTGCTAGCTCCAGCTTCTCCTTTCTCTGCCCTATTGCTACCTTTTCCCAATGCGGCAATGAAAATAGCTCCATATGGTCCTGTTCCAAACATCTTTCCAGAAGATAAGCCAGGTCCCCATATTGCTACCAACTCTGAACACCTGGTGGAAATCCCTCCACCAACAGATTGTTCAGGAAGAAATGCCCGGTTTCTTTGCTCTGCTCAGTCCCGTACGTCGGTTAAATACCTGTTGGTTTGCCTGCCCTCTGTTCACGTAATCTTGTTTGTCCTTTGGAGACAATCCTGGAATAAAGTTCTGCTGCATCAAACTCACCCTCAGCAAATGAAATATATATGAAAACAATCTAGTTGCTTTTTAGTCTCACGGGCACTCCTCCAATCTCATGAATCCCAAGTCTGTAGGGAAAAACTGAAATGGAAAATCCCAAACAAAAAATCCCACACAATCTTTGACTGCTTCCACTCCATCTGTTGGAGTGGGTTTTGTGGCCTGTCGCCCACACTCCTGTCCCACCTGGGCATCTCTGCTGTCCCCTCGGCTATGAGGGGCTTTACCCTGGACATCTGCTCAGCAAATGCTAGGACTTCAGCAAAGGTAGCCTGTGCCTGGGGGACTGGTCTGTTCTTGCGGTGGACTCGGGGTGCTGCTGCAAAGTCTGAGAAGTGCTGCGTGAGAGCCTGCATGCTGCACTGACACCGATTAGCTGCATCAGGGACCAAAAGTGAATCAGACCTCGTGCTACGAATGTAGCTGTCAGCTGGGGATACTCTTCGGACACCCCATGCCTGACTTACCCTGTGGGGTAGAGCTCAGTTGCCTCTGGTCCAGTGATCGTGTCTGATAGAGAGATGTGGCATAGTCCCTTGTTATGTTTGTATAAAACATGGGTGAAGCCTTACATGAAATAAAACCTTCTGATTAAAGAGATAATACACACTGACTTTCAGAAGGATTTTTGGGTTTGATCAGGTAGGAAGAGAAGTGTATTGGTGATAAACTGATTGACAGTTTGCTAATACTCAAGCCACAATGACTACATCTGGTTTCCCAAAAAAAAAGCAGCATTGTCAAAGGGGCAAGGGCAATTAATAGTCAAGAAAAAGATCCAAAGTGAAGGATCACCTATCACTTCAGAAGTGAAGGTTCAGGATTTTGTGAGAAGAGAAATTTGATTTTGAACATATCCTTAAAATGTGTTTAAAGGAACATACTATGACAGGTAACGTTCCTCCCTGAGCCAAGATCGCCTTCCACAACCCCAGCCTGAGAATGTAGTTATTTCAAGGCTGGATCCTCAGTCGAGAGGATGTGAATTTCTAACACTCTCTTAGCTGCCTTATAATGGGTGAGAAGAAACTTTAGACCCAACATAAATAATGAGGAAAGATATGCATGTGTCTTCCATTTCCTTTTGGCACTTTGACTTCAGAAAACTTTGCAACTGCTGTCATGGTTTAACCCCAGCCAGCTAGCCCCACGCAGCTCAGTGGGATGGGGGAGAGAAGCGGAAAATAAAGTAAAGCTCACGGGTTGAGATAAGAACAGTTTAATAGAACAGAAAGGAAGAAACTAACAATGACAC
>JAVKLA010000028.1:1897417-1957028 GCA_034782735.1 Sagittarius serpentarius
CAGCTGGGGTCAGCTGTCCTGGCTGTGTCCCCTCCCAACTTTCCTGTGCCCCTCCAGCCTCCACTGGCAGGGCAGTATGAGAAGCTGAAAAGTCCTTGTCTTAGTGTAAGCACTGCTCAGCAACAACTAAAACATCAGGGTATTATCAACACTCTTCTCACACTAAATCCAAAACACAGCGCTATACCAGCTACTAGGAAGAAAATTAACCCCATCCCAGCCAAAACCAGGGCACACGGCAACATTTTAGTTTAGAAACATGAAGGCCTTTGCTTGGGGTCACTGGCAACTTTGTGAAGTAGCAAACAGGTTAGTAACTTCAGTGTTTGAACTAGAGTGTGTGGACTGTTGCAGGGAAATGGGATCTCTGGTTTTGGGAGCTACGTGCTCGTTTCCAAGGTGAGGTACATTTGCAAAAATACTGTGTACTGTTTCTCACAGGAGCAAAAGGTACTAACGCTGGAGCAACAGACCTGGAGTAAGGCCCTGGGCATGGTCTGAGACCTTTCCTCCCCTCCCCTGATGAAAGGCAGCTCTGCTTAAAGTTCCCTCAAATTTAAGCACCCCAACAGCTTTGCAGCTTCAAGAGAAAGGCTGCAAAGACTCAGCCCAGCTGGCAGCCTGGCCCTGCTACCACCCAGAGCTCCTTGGGGATCCACGGGAAATGGGATGGCAGCCCTGCTGATAAACAGAACAGGGGAAGGGCACCGGTTCACGGGGCACCGGTTCATGGGACACTGCCTGATGGCTGTCTGGACTGTTTAATTGCTAATGTGTTCTCCCACCCAGCCTTGGCCCGTGCTGGCTGGTGTTCCCTGAGATGCTGCTGGGACGCAGTTCAGGGTTAGCAAGGGTCAGGAACTGTTCTTCGCTGGTGTTAGGGGTCGGGACACGCTGTTTCGGGAAGGAAGCGTTCAGTTGTACGTGTACCAGTGGTGCCATGACATTTGCCCTCAGGGCCAGAGCAGGGGGGGAATCTAGGTGATGATGGATTCAGGAATGAGAAAGAGCCATTACTGCACTTTGGTGGACAGACTATGTCTGTCCTTCATCTCAGCTGGTCTCACTGTGGCCCCCATGTACAAGACAGAGCTGAAAGGGACCTTACTGGTTCGTTTCCAGGCAGGGAATGGCCTGTCAGCAGGGAAGAGTGCCTTCTAGCCCAAATCACGGTTCAAGGAGCCAGCCTCCCTGCTGTGTGTCCCACACACCCGTCCCAATCTAATGCAGCCCCAGGACATGACCCAACATGTAGCAGAGAGCGGGGGCCCAAGACGATGTGTAGCAGTGGGAAGATGTGTTGCGGTTACAGACTGGCTTACCTTCTGGGAAACTTGCCCCTGCAAACGGAGCTTCGGCAGCCATCATTTCTGAGGTTAACTTTTCAATGCTCCGATTTCCCGCCCCTCCTGAAGCTGAAGGACTTGCTTCAGATTGGCTTTCTAGTTTAAAAGAGAAAGTTTCTGTATAGCAACTCTGGACCGAGTCTCTGCAAATGGGAGTTGTTTGGTGGCGTGACTGTCTTTGTGAAGGGAATTTTTGAAACTTTCATTGCTCCAGTAGAGAGATCTGGACTGTAAATTGTTTAGCAATTGGTTGATCATCAGCTGGTATGTTTTTCATTCTGCTCCCATTGTAAGACTTGGCAGCTTTGCAGTTTAAATGGCCTCTGCTAGATTTCTAAACTATGCTTTAATAGAGCACGAAGTCTAGTCGTGGCCTCAGCAGTGCAGATTAGGCAACTGTGGTTAGATAACTGATGCTTAGGTCTCGGTGGACTAAGTCCATCAGAAATCAAAGCTATCCAACACTGAGTTCAGTTTTATTGCTTTTTTTCAAATGTGAGCTTTAATAAGTTGACTGGAAGATCTTTTTAGGCTGGAGAAAGTGGTGTATTAAACATACAGTGCTAACTTAAGGATATAAAATGGAGTTACAGTCTTGCCAGAAGCAAAATTCTACTGCAGTAACAAGAGGTTTTTACTACTGTACATGTCCTATGTTTTGTAAACAGTGAGAAAAATTACTATAATGATACTTGGTAAACTTAGCATCAGTATACAAATGAAAATATAAAAGATAATGTATTGTTCTCTACAATTCTGTGCAGTCTAATACATGCACTTTAGCTTTCCCTTTTGAATCTGTCTGGTGACTAACTCATCAATCCTCTGAAAATTATTGCAAGAATTGTCCCTCAAATGGTGATAAATCTGATGCCTGTTATGTGTGGATGTTATTTTCAGTGTTTTCAGTGAAAATGCAAGATGTTCTTCTAAGGATTTTGGAAGCAGTAGTTCAGCTAAAAATCTGTTAAACACTGTGGCTTGTTTAAGTTTTAAGATTATTATAGGTCTACATGCTATAATATGACAAATATTAGATCCTACAGAATCTTTTTTTGTAACTAAAGGCTGAGTCTTTATGGAATAGTTAGCGATGTTTGATAGAAGTGGACAAAACCCCCAGACTCTTGGTTTTGTTTTCATCAGGTGCTACTGAATCATGTGTCTCCTTTTAGAAGTCTTTTGAAATAAGCTTAGCTTTTACATTTTGCCTTATTTTTTGCTAGATAGGGAGGGGCAGAGCTTCAGCTTGTCAAAATTGTTGAAGAACTTCAAAAGCCAGTAAAGAACTGATGTTTTATCCCAATTGAACATGTCCAAGATTTGTATCCGAAGTTTTCAAAGTACTGGGTCTATACTTCTGTTTTTCATGTACGTTCCCCGTAGGGTCGCCCTCATATATACAGAGTGTAGCCTAATTTTACATCTAATTTTTACTGTTTTGGAGAACACGCTGAAACTACTACGAGATGCCTTGCCTCCAGTGTTTCCTTGTGACATAACGGGAAGTCTTGCCCTCTGCTATGGCACAGCTTCAGGTGGTGAGCAAGTCCAACCAGCCTGGGCAGAACACCATGGTAGTATAGGCTTTGTTGTACCTGGCACGGCAGTGAGCAGTAAGGTGCCAGATCAAACGCTGACGTTCTCAAAACTCTACTAATCTGTTTCCTGTTCATGGAGCTATCTCAGTTCCTCAGACCTGGAAGTTTCTTAGAGTGAAGTTCTCCTGATGCCTAAGTTTCTGTGGATGAGAACTCACACAGCTGCTCAGACAGAGCTTGTTAGTCTTGTCCTGTGACGGGCCGATAAAGACTCTTCAGGAAGGCCAGGCTGGGAAGGCAAGAAGGAGGAGTTGCCCTTTATGTGAAAGAGCAGCGGGAATGCATGGAGCTGTGCCTATGGCTGGATGATGAGCCAGTGACAGCTTATGGGTAAGGATTAGTGGGTAGACCAACATGGGTGACATTGTTGTGGGTGTCTGTTGTGGACTGCCTGATCAGGAAGAATAAGGTGATGAGTCTTTCTTCAGACAACTGGAAGAAGCCTTGCATTCACAGGTCTTGGTCCTCTCGGGTTCTTTAACCACCCAGGTATCTTCTGGAGGGACAACCCAGCAGGCCACAAGCATTTCAGGAGGCTTGTGGAGTGCATTGGTGACAACTTCCTGACACAGAAGACTGAGGAGCCAACAAGGAGAGACACTGTCCCCAGGGGTCCATAGTGGGTCCAGTACTGTTTAATCTCTTCACTGCTGGATGATGGGACTGAGTGCACTCTTAGAAAGTTTGCAGATAACATGAAATTGGGAAGAGTGGTTAATATTAACACATGCTTGCACTGTCATTTAGAAACGCCTTGTCAGGCTGCTGAAATAGGAAGAGAGGAGCCTCATGGAGTCCAGCAAAGGAAAACACCATATCGTACACCTGGGAGGAATAACCCCATGCACTAGTACAGGCCAGGGGCCAACCATCTGGAAAGCAGCTTAGCAGAGAAGGACCTGGGGGTCCTGGGGGACAAGAAGTTGAGCACAAACCAGCAGTGTGCCTTTGAAGCAAAAAAAGCCAACAGCACCCTGCACTGCACTGGGAAGAACATTGCCAGCAGGTTCATGGAGATGATCCTTTCCCTCTGCTCAGCACTGGGGAGGCCACATCTGGAGTGCTGGGTCCACTCCTGGGCTCCCCAGTACAAGAAAGACACGAACTTACTGGAGCAAGAGTGAAGAGCCACAAAGATGATGAAGGGACTGGAGCATCTGTCATGTGCGGAGAGGGTGAGAGAACTGGGACTGTTCAGCCTGGAGAAGAGAAGGTTCAAGAGGGATCTCATCAAACTATATGAAGGCCTGAAAGGAGGATGTAGACGAGATGGAGCCAGACTTTTCTCAGCAGTGCCCAGTGACAGGACAAGAGGCAATGGGCACAAACTGACACATGGGAAATTCTACTTAAACCTAAGAAAAACACTTTTTTACTGTGTGGCCGAGTGAGCACTGGAACCGGTAGCCGAGAGAGGTTTTGGAGTCTCCATCCATGGAGATATGAAAAGCTGACTGGACATGACCCTGAGCAGCCTGCTTTAGGTGACTGTTTTGAGGAGGGGGGTTGGACTAGACAGTCTTCAGAGGTCCTTCCAGAGTCCATGATTATCCGATTCTGTGATTCTGTTCTATCTCAGTTTCCAAGGTGTGTTACTCTGTCTCACAAGGACACAAGAAGAGATGATGAAGGCTGTGAGGTGCTTAAACGCTGCAGTAATGGTATAAGACTTACCTATAAAGCCCAGTTTTGAAAATACAGTTTTCCCTGTAGTATATTGAAGAAAGAAGAGGCTGGTGATGTCCTCCTTCATGCTTAAATATGTTGCTCACTGAACGCTGTGCAGTTTCAGGTGTTTTAAGTACAGTCACTTGCTATTTGCTCAGTAACAGAGAGATAGTTCAGTCTGTCCATGCACATTTGAGAACTGTATCAGGAACTTAAAATGACATGGAATCAGTGCAGTGAGTGCTATACTAGGAGTTTTCCGTCATGTTTTAGCAATCATTTCACTGGCAGACTGCACTGCCAAAATTCAATTCTGGTAGAAATGGAATCCTTTTATTTATTTATTTATTTGTTGTAAGAGGAAATGGACTTTGGTATATAGTCTTGGTAACACAATAGAAATATTCCACAATTTGAAACCCTGATGTTAAGTTACATTTTGTTATTGTTTTCCTGTCACAGCATATCTCATCATTGCCAAGGAGGGTACATTTCTGTAATGCCACGGCAGATTCTCAGTGGAATGGAGTTTTTATCTATCATGTTAATGAATGGTTTAATAATACAGTAAGAAAGACTACTCTCATAAAATGCTTTAATGATGGATGTCGGAGCAGTTTCTAGAATGGATTTGTTTTAACAAAGGCAAATGTGCTTCCTCAGGCATCTGTGGGATTGCTGCTAATAAAAGGAATGAACATCGTTAAATTGGTAACATCATGTGCCTACGCTTTTATTATCCTTACTTTTTCTTTTATTACGTTTTACTAGATGTTTTTGAAACATGAATTGTAAAATACTCTTTGTCACATTTATCAGTAGAAGAAGAACCTGTGTTCATTGCAGTGTTCCCCACAGTGTGTTCCCCTTGCAGCATGTATTTAAATATATCTAAGCCACACACAGAGAGAAGTTAGAAGACTGACACTGCCTATTAGACTGGTGTTCCCTGGGAATAATCAATAGCAAATGCTGATGCTATAAAAAAAATGCAATCACTGTTCTGTATTTGAGAGAGAGTGTTAAAAGCTTTTTTTTTTTTTAATTGTTTGACTGGTAAGTCATGGCTGCATTTTGAACCCAAGCTGGAATAAAGGCTCTACCAGGCAATTTAGATTATTATCCTAAAGTACTAAGCACCAGACCTTTCTTCTTAGTGTTTCTGTAAAGATATAATTAGAAAAGTTATGTGTATTTTTTTCTGATACCACACACAGAAACATGACAGGTGTGGAAAGGAGAAGTCCTGAGTAATAGCAGAAAAAGAAGAACAGATTTAAGGACAGTAGAGATATCTTTACAATACTGAAACTCCTTAGACTTATAAAATAGGAACTCTTGTTGAATGTTTCCCCCTGTAATGTTATACTAGCCTCTAAAATCATGTACAAAACAATATCAATTAGCAGTCAATACCTGCAAAATACCTAGCCTCTCATTTGCTTGCTGAAGTAGGAAAAAAAAGTGGTGAATTACATTTATCTTGCATAAAAACATATTTATGTTATGTATGTCCTGTGTACATCATAGGTAATGCACTTGGGAGCCAATCTTTCTTCCATGCATGGAACTCTCATTTATTTGAGCATAGTAAACGGCAGATTAAATTATTCAGTCTCCCATTACTGTGCTTTTGCTACATAGGAACCAAGCAGTTGCAAGATTATATTAAATATATTTCAGTTCAAGTCTGAAATCCTACCTCTGGCAGTGGCCAGCACTTGGTGCATCAGAGATGGGCAGCAAACAAACCAACCAAAACAAAATCTATAGTTCAGCTTCCTGATTGTGTACCACTAAACATCTAGGGGAGAAATTTCATCTTCACTCTTGCTAAGATCATTATTAGACCTGGAGCAAGAGACATGAATGCCCCTGTTTCTAACATTTATGTCCTAATTTTGTCCAAAACGGATTTTTGGAAACCTACTGCTGGTAAATGAAGTATCTAATGTAGTATATACATACAATATATGCATGTATGTATGCATATCAAGTAAATATATATACATATGTAGGTATATCAAGTAAAATACAAGCAGATTACTATATAATTTTAGTCAGGCATAAGATATTTATTCTGAGAAATCTTCCACGTTGTTAGTTTCATTGATGAAAACAACATTTAAAGGTCAATTGCAAATTGTTTTTAAAGTATTCCTTTTCTGTGTTTTTTTTGCCTTGACAGCTGTACTTTAAAGCTTTGACAAGTTTCCAGGGGAACTAATGGCTGCAAATGTGACTGATAATTGAATAACACAATTTTATTTCCTAATGGCACTACTAAATCTAATTGGCACAATGCACTTCCTGAAATCTTTGTGTCTTTACAAAGTGACTCTTCTTTCTTCACTTCTATAAGAAATACATAATTAGTCCTCATTATTACACAGAAGTACAATTTATCCTTTCTCTTACCTCTCTAGAAAGCTGGGAAAAGATGTTTACAAGCAGACCCACATAACTACTTGGACAGGATTTAGAGATCTAAGACCAACATTGCAGGCCTCAAAACCCTGCGCAGTGCTCATGCCTAACTCCCCCCACCGTACCTTTTGTTTCTTTTTTTTTTTTTTTTTTTTTTTTTAATATTCATATTACGCATGCACTTCTGCTTGTGAGCAAACTTAGACGTGTCTTGGTCTTGACAGGGCAGAGCCTCTCGAAACCTATTCATGCATAAGCCCGGTTAGCAGCCATTAGACAGGTACTTGGGCCCCGATTTTGCCAGAGGGACCCTGCCAACAGGCGCTGCCTAAGTGTGTTTAACGGCTGGTTATCTGCTCGGAGGACAGCGGCGGCTGCCGTTCTCCTCCGCTTCCACTCGCTTCCCCTCAGCGGCTCTACAGTCAGTGCACTGGCTCAGGCAATCTGAATTTAAGTCCCTGCTTTTGCTTTGCAGGAGATGGTCTTTAGAAGCCAGCTTTGGTCAGAAATACATTATACGATTTGCGCCTTTTCTGTATTTAAAGCTTCTCAAAAATGTCCTGTAATTGACTGACTAAATTGAACACTTCATCTTAGAAAATGGCAAATTTTTAACAGATTTTATGATTTCCTGTGTTTGGTATTTCATGTATCCAGAAACTCCAAGGCTTCTGTCATCCAAACAGGTTCCCTGAAAGCAGGAATTATTCCCACTTTATTATGCTAATCTACAAATGCTGTTTTTCTTGAGAAGGTAATTTCCCATGACATCTTAAGCCTTGAGCTCCCAGCTAAAAATAGCAACAGGGATCCCAGATGTGCCTGTCATTTTTGCCAGGCAGCTTTTTAATAATAGACCAGTTGCAGGAGGCGCAGATATCTGCAGAGCAAACCCTCCTGCATCTTCTAGGGAAGGATGGGAAGGGAAGGCGAGAGGGCTGGGCCAGGCGTGAGGAAGCGGCGAAGTCCTGAAAGAGGCCCATATGGGAGAGACGTGGTATAAACCAAAAGCCCCTGGAGATAGGAGAAAGGAGGTCAGCGGGCGGCAGGCAAAGAAGGAACCAATACTAGGGTAGTGGTTGCTACTTGCCACCTAGAGAGGCATCAGACAAGCGATCTGGCGGCAAGTTCAGAACAAAGACGCGGAGGCAATTTCTCATACATTATGTAGCTCAAATTCCAAACACCTTTCCATCAGATGGTGTGAATGTTGGAAGTTTCTGTGAGTTAAGGGTCAACTGGACAATTCGGGGCGGGGGGGGAGACACTTAATTAACTGAAAGTTATCAAGTACCAAGTCACCACATCTGGCTCAGGTGTTCCCTAAGTTATAAGCTGTGGAATGATGGGAGAGAATTTGGGGCAAGAGAGCACGTTGTTGCAATCCACATCTCATTATAGGCATATATGTAGAACCAAGAATTTATTGTTAGCCCAGTTAATGTTTTAATAGTCTACTTGTAAAAATTATGTAGTTAATATAAGAAAGCCTCATTAATAACGCAGTTAAAATTGTTATACAAGAAATCTTATTGATACCTACCCCTTTTCTCTGGTGTTGTGTTCACCCTTCTGCTGTCCCTCTGGGTGCCAAAATGAAGACTCGAGTCTTCCTCCAGATGACTGACGGGAGTCAGAACAAGTCATCAGCATCCTCGGGTCTCAGCCGGGTGCAGTGCGATGTCTGTGATGGGGGTGTCCCTCTCTCCTCAGTTGTGAGATCTGCTCTGTGCTATTTTCATAAGTTTTCCTATCACAGCCTGCCTTCTTCTCCCTGCTTGCCAGGCGAAGGCCGGGAGCCGCCCGCCGCCCTCCCCAGCCCCGGTACCCCGCAGGGGCTGGGGTTTTGGCCGGCGATGACGAGGTCGGGGTGCCAGCCCCCCGCCCCGGGCGCTCCCAGAGCAAAGCCAGCAAAGAGGAGGGCACCGGCACGTGGCCACCGGGCAACTGCTGCCACGGCTGAAACTGGCGCCCGCCGAGGCTGGGCCGGGGCCAGCCCCAGCCCCCGTGCTCTCAGGCCAGCACCAAGCCTCTGGCCTTCTGCTAGTGATGGCAAAACCCCTGTTTACTGAGTTGCAATAATCTTGCCCTGTTTTCTCCTCTGCCTTAAGTTTTGGTCAGTTTTTCCTGGTTTTGGTCATTGTCACAGATAAGAGACAGATTGTTGGACTTTTGGATCAACCTAGTACAGCTACTCTTACTTGCCAGTGCAAGGCTTCTTCTCCCATTTAGGGCTGATTAGCTGAGGGTCATGAGGGAAATCAGATCTCCAAAATTCATAGAATCATAGATCATAGAATGGCTTGGGTTGGAAGGGGTCATCTAGTCCAACCCCCCTGCGGTGAGCAGGGACATCTTCAACTAGACCAGGTTGCTCAGAGCCCCGTCCAGCCGGGCCTTGAATGTTCCCAGGGATGGGGCTTCTACACAGGATCTTTCTGTTCCTTCATCCCTAGTCAACAGATATTCTGCAGATCACTTCCAGTCACTCTTGAGTCTCTTCTACTCTTCCCCCAAAGGGTAATTTTTCTGTGGAAAAAATATTTTGTTGCCTCAGAATTACAACAAAAGAAGTTTTCACCTTCTCTTTGCACAGAAAAGTTCAAGCATGCCTGTACTTTTGTCACAACCACCCCATGCAAGGCTGCAGGCTTGGGGAAGAGCAGCTGGAAAGCTGCCCGGCGGAAAAGGACCGGGGGGTGTTGGTCGACAGCCGGCTGAGCATGAGCCGGCTGTGTGCTCAGGCGGCCAAGAAGGCCAACGGCATCTCGGCTTGGATCAGAAACAGCGTGGCCAGCAGGACTAGGGCAGCGATCGTCCCCCTGTACTCGGCACTGGTGAGGCCGCACCTCGACTACTGCGTTCAGTTCTGGGCCCCTCACCACACGAAGGACACTGAGGTGCTGGAGCGTGTCCAGAGACGGGCAGGGGAGCTGGTGGGGGGTCTGGAGCACAAGTGTTATGGGGAGCGGCTGGGGGAGCTGGGGGTGTTCAGGCTGGAGAAAAGGAGGCCGAGGGGAGACCTCATCGCTCTCTACAACCGCCTGACAGGAGGTTGTAGCCAGGTGGGGGTCGGCCTCTTCTCCCAAGTCACAAGTGACAGGACAAGAGGAAACGGCCTCAAGTTGCGCCGGGGGAGGTTTAAGTTGGATATTAAGAAAAATGCCTTCACCAAAAGGGCTGTCAAGCACTGGAACAGGCTGCCCAGGGCAGTGGTGGAGTCACCATCCCTGGAGGGATTTAAAAGACGTGTAGACGCAGCGCTTAGGGACGTGGTTTAGTGCTGGACTTGGCAGTGTTGGGTTAACAGTTGGACTCGATGGTCTTAAAGGTCTTTTCCAACCTAAATGATTCTATGATTCTACTTCGGCAAAGCCTTGAGCCAGTTCTGCCTCAGGTTAGAAATGTGAGATTAATCTCATATCTTTATTCAAGCATCATCATCTATTTTACTCAAGCAAATTCTCTCAGAAATCAATGAAGTAAGACCTTTGGAGTTTGCAATAGTTGCAATAAAAATATCAGTTCATAAATAAGCCTCCAGGACATCCACACTGCTTTCAAAAAAGATGAGTCTTTCCTTGTACTAAACGTGCAGAATGTTTTCTCTACTACAGAGAGCCATATATTACTGCCACTAAACCAAGGCACACAACTCCCTGAATAAAATTTTCAGAACACACAATTTTGGTTGTGCAAGAATTGACAAAAGTAGAGAAGATAGGGAAGGGACATCAGCCTCCTCCAATGTGTGGGGCAAGTCACCAGATGACTACATGGTGAAAGATGCTCCTGCCAGACTTACTCGATATTGGCAGCGCTGCAATTTTGTTCCAGTTTTAGTGTCTTTTGTCTTTTTGTCTTTGCTCAATCAGCACAGTATGTCAAACCCTCCAGGTGCCGAGAGATCTATGGCCACATGTACACCACTCTTCCAGGAGGGCTCCTGGGCTTCTGAGCTATAAAAACCATGATTCTGCTTTGATAATATGCTTTAACCTCAGTAGCTTGCTACATTTTTCTCCATTCCTTGCTACTCTTCTTTAAAATCAAATTTAAATTGAAAGCAAGAAAAAGGAAAGACTCAAAATTTTCGTTATTCCTGGACTGTTTGGCTAGAGTTATGCTGTCAGACCCAAATCAATAATCACATCTGACAGCTTCAAGTGAAGGTTTATGCTTGACTAAGGTGAAATAAAATAAAAGTTAGTATAGAAGGAGTTTACTTGCGGAACGATCATTTTTCTCCATTACCTTACATGGAGGTATCACTGCATATAAGACACTGAAGAGTACCAAAAAGGCCAAAAAATGTTTTTTTATTGACAGCTGATATATTTCCCAGAGGCCTAACTGAACTGCAGCACCCTTTCTATCCCAGTGTAAATGGACTCTGATTTTAAAGGCAGAAGCTAGCCCCTAATATACATTTAAGTGATCTTCATCACTTCTCACATCAGAAAATTCCTCTTTTTTTTTTTTTTTCTTAACAGCATGCAAATATCTTTCCTTTTCTGCCCTCAGCATAGGCAGAAAAAAGGCTCGGGGCAGGTGTGTGCCTGGCAGAAAGGACAGAGAATTGCTTTAGTGACTGAAATTGTGCCCTATATTTAACAGTACGGAGAGAAGCTCAGCAGTGAATTTCCTTGAGAGCGAGACCTCTCACTCCGTCTAGATAATTTCCCAGCCTGTAAAGGATGTAGAGAAATTAAAGTGCAATTCCAAGTGGTCTTTAGATTTTTTTTCTTACAGTTAATACGTAAACTTTGCATACTCCAACAAGTCCTGCATTTCACTAACTACAAGACACAGGAATACTACTATCACTATTGCTACTACTATTCCAAGTGCTTTAACTGTTGACAAATGAAAATAGTAATCCTTACCTCCCATTGCCTTAGTTTTGCACTGAAGTGTAGTGTTGAGGTTAAGGAGATGCTTGATGCATCTCTCTGGAATCAGTGTCTTCCTGAATGTTTTGAAACACCAAACACAGATGCATTTCTTTTAGCTGATCTTTATGCTTGCTGAAGGCTGTATATCTTTTTATTTTTGTTAAAAGCCATGTCAAGGTTTTCCAGTAATTATTTGTTGTTTATGTAAACATTCATGTTCGAAATCCGTTCCTCATTTCCGATGTATCTGCATACAAGTTTCTTTGAGCAAGTCTGTAAATTTGTGAAATTTCTTGCTCTGCCCATTCAACATGGTGGGAACCATCTACTTTTACCAAGCACTCTGCTTGGTAACTGAGAAAAGCAGTTCCTACATTGAGAAGCAGGCAATAATTCTTTCTTCTTTTGAGGTTATTTATAAAACCATTTATTTTTCAGTCACATGCAGGCACTCAGGTTACAGTGAGGCTCTACTTTGTGGGAAGGTTTATGAAGCAGAATTACATCCTATATCCTAAAAACACTTCTAGTCCAATGCTCCAGCCACATTGGTATTTATGTTTCTACTGTGGCAGAGCCCTAACATCAAGCACATGCAGGAGTGCTTGAAGGACCGGACCAAGCTGATGTAAGAGCCAAGAATGAGCATAAAGATCAACAGAGAGGTGGGGAAGACAGGCAGAACAAAAATATAAGCATGTGGTAAGAGAAAACATCTGCAAGAAGTAAGATGGTTGGTTTTTATTTTCAATTTAATTGAAAAATACCAGACGTAACCTATGGAAAATGTTACGACTAGCAGAAATAAAAAGTTATTAATGAAAGGCATATTTCTGCTATGAGTTTCATCGAAAGTTGCTACAAATACTTGGCCTTCCTCTAACATGATTCATATTTTTATTTTCTAGGGTCTTGGCAGATACAAGAAGCAAATGACAACCACACTGAAGCTTTACTCATTCAGGAGACCTTTTGCAAAACAGATGACATTGGAGATGCCCCAGCTAAAAGACATGCAATTCAATAAATGCAGCATGCTCCATTATTTGATGTAGTCCAACTTGAACTAGACAAGGTCCTGATTCTTTATCATTAAAAAATAATACTCCCAGAAGACTTCCAGCAGGAGAAGAAGCTTGTGTTGATGTCTCACTTCAGCTTACCTATGTCAGGGAAAAATGAATTCAAGCTGGAATGGATGCTGGAAAGAAGGTCTATTAGAATTATGAGAAAAAGAGAGGTTAACAGACAGAAGACTATTCAAAGAGCCTTGTTAGGAAAAGGAATATGAATGTTGTCTAAAAAACATCAGGGTGCAGAGTATGATACCAGGAGGAAAGAACTACTTAAAATACTGGACAAGTAGGAGAGGTATTCACCCGAGCACTCGACCAGGATTCAAAAGACTCACCTTCAACTGCATCCCCATTGAAATGTGGATCGTGACCTGCAGTTTCTTGCTGCCCAAGCAGGTAGCCAAATCAGGAGGTTAGAGGCATGTTTGTTCTCTCTCTAGTAGTTTCACATGAAGTGCAACTAGTGTAAGAGAAGAAACAGTGTGCCCCACAGTCTTTTACACCAGAATACTGCAGCCTGGTGGCTTCCAAATTATTGCTCCCCCCAAAAATATGAATGCTCCAGCTTCTTCCCAAGAAGAAGGCGGGAAAAGGTTGCTATAGCAAAATATATCCTTTTACACAGCCTTCATCCCCAATGCAATGCAACACACTTCACTTTGGTAAGGCTTGTATTTCTTTTGGGATTCCTGGAGCTGGATGGTCAAAACATTTTCCCTTGTAAGAGGTATATCAAGAGAGAGCTGAACCAGAAGCTCCCACTTCAGTAACTGAGCTGTCACATACAATCTATTTCTGTCCTCTTTTTTCCTGTGAGATACTGCCTTTGGCACCTGACCCTGGGAGAGGATGCAGGAGCCTGAAGGGAGCCAGGCACCTTCTTCTTGGTTAGGGTAAGGCATCCAGGCTCTAAAGAGGGCAAAATGTGAGACAGATGTCTCAGCCTTTTTTTTTTTCCCTTTTTGGTTAGGTAAGCTAGCTGTGTGGTAGAGCCAGCCAGCTGGCTTGTGTGGACCCCTTAGGCACGTATCCCTCTGTCTCCATGGATTATACAGAGAACCTAAGCCTGAAAAAACTTCTGTATTCTACCTCGTTGATGGCTTCATGACACCAGTATGCAAGATTTAAGACTATGAGAAGAAAAAGTTGTGACAGATGTTAGTCAAATTGCTTCATGCTCTACTGGAAGGTCCTCAGACGACAAATAGTGTAGCCTAGTTTAAAAATTTCTGGATGCTGATGGTAGAGATGATATAAGGCTTTGGTTTAATGGAGGTTCTTGCTTGCATAAATCTAGCTGGAAATCTTGCAGTCCAGCTGAGGTTATTGTACAGAACACATCTTTATTGTATTTCACAATCTATCTTATACTTTCAGTACATATATACATAGCCCGTAAATTAATACATGATTTTTAGTCCATCAGTGTTCAGATGACTAAAGGCCAAGATGTTCTGATCTCAGTATAAACTTTTCATTGTTTTGTCACAACAAACTCGTTAGTCTAAAAAAAGCAGACACTGAACACAGTGCCACTAGCTTTGCCTTGATGCTTTTTTTCCTCACGTCCCATTTTCCCAAAACACACAGCAAAGTTATAAAAAATTGAAAAGCAGAACTATTAATGAGTCTCAGGCAACATGACAGTTTTTTCATTTTTTTTCTGTGCATCAAAGAACCATACTTTTTTTTTTGTTTTCAGTGTAGCACAGTTCCTTAAGGCATGTAATCATAGAAATGTTGGCTCCAGTCGAGGAAAGAGAGTGAAATGTTTAGCCCAACCTAAGCTGAAACCTATCAAAAAATCCCTGTCAAGAGCATAGTCTATCACCACGTTCCTTGTCCGCACTTTCTTTCTGAGCAGTCTGCCTGTAGCACTGTGATTTGCAGACAGATCTCAGAATTCCCAGAAGATGGCTGCCAGAACGGGTGAGCAGCTAAGAAGAGCATCAAAGGTAAAATTACTAACACTATAGTTGAAATGATGTGTGAAAAACTGGAATAAAAAAAGGTGATTAACTTCGAGACTGTTGCCAGAGCAAAGGCAGCATAACGAGTGCTACAGATTATTCAAAACTGGGAGATTTAGTTTTGTTCCTAAAATAGTATGCAGATTACCTTTTGAATGTCTTCTTTTTACAGTCTTGTTTGTGAGTAGTCCCACGACCAGCTGTTTAGCCCAACACTTTGAGCAAAGAGCCCAAATGACTGACCTGATCTAACCTCTTTCCAGCTACTACCCCTCATCTAGACCGCGGTCAGACTGACACTACTCTACAATGGCTGGAGTTAATGAAGAGATTATTTTCTCTCCCTGTTTTTAGGACTTCACTGAAAAAATACCGGCCAATAGCCAAGCTGCAGGCGACAGCAGTAAAGACCTTTCTACATAAAAGGACAAACAGGAAATAATTCATTACGCCTGAGATGTGCAAGGCTGCATTGCAAATTAAACACAAAGGATTTTACTACATGGCGTTTCACATGTGTTTGATTCTTACTTTCATACACACACTTAAAACCTTTGGGTGTTCCAATTTTGTCCTTACACGTAAGCCTGTCTTCTGAATGTTGGATTGGTTTAGGACATGGGCAGTCTGTAGCTGCAAGCGTACCTTTCAGTCTGCACGGCTACACAGGCAACTCTCTAAATTAGACTTGAGCATGGTTTCTACAAGTGGTTTCTAGGAAAAGGAGAACATTGCCTAATCTGAATTTTGTTTTCCATCAGTTGACATTCTTTGTATTATTACAGTTGAGGCTTCACAAATGCATTCTAGCATAATTTTGCTTCAGCATTTCAGAACACAGCCTCATGTCTGGGTCCTTTAGTGCACTGCTGCTGAACTGCCAAACCTGTGGAAACCCTTCTTTGCTGCAGTCAGTGTGTGCCTTACTGCCGTGCACTAATGACAGACTGCCCAGAGAAGTTGTGGATGCCCCATCCCTGGAAGTGTACTTATGCTAATAAGTTTATAACTGAAGTCTGGATGTGTTTGTTCTTTTTTAAATAGTCACGTGGGATCGCGAAATCATTAGCAGGTAAGATCAGCTTGCTGTCAGTACGTCATCAACATTTGGGCTGGTTTGCTCTTTTCCCATCCACCATGGTAAGGCTGGTGTTCGAGGTGCGTGCCACCACACTCTCCTCACAAAACGCCAGTGAAGTAATTCCAGAGCAACTCCACCAACTCCGGTGGCAGTAGGGAGTCTCCAGTGCCTTTGAAAATCGAGCTCCTTATTTAAAGGCCTAACCCCAGGCATGCAAGTCTCAGTAAAGCTTATCCTTCAGTGATGAAATCAGAGGATGATAAAGGGGTGCGGAAGAGAAGCACGGGAGATGATACAGTGCAGACACCTGGCAGCTGTTAGGCACACAAAGAAAAAAGAGGGAAGAACTGTGAAACGGGCTTTGAAAGACGTTTGGGGGAATGACTTGAAAGTCACAGCCCCTCTTTCCGGCAAGATGTCCCAGCTGGATTTCAAAATTTGATACAGATACCCTAAATTCTTAAGGTTTGAAGCCCTTCTTATAGACCTGCTGGAAGAAAAATTGCAAGAAGTGTTCCCAATATTCCCAGCTAATCTGACTGTCTTGGGCAAGAGAGTGCCAGGCAATTTAAATTTCCAGTTCTCACTTAGGGGAAAGATAATTGTACAAAACCCAGCAGTGACAGAGGTGTTTAAATGAGGTAATCTGATGAACAAGAATAGAAAATCTTTTACTGTGGGTGGAACTTTCAACCTAAAGACTGCAGTGTATACACATGGGAAAGAACAGAGGGGATGATAAATAAGAGCAGAATTAATTCCGGTTTTACTGTCCCTGTCAAGCTGGTGAATTTGAGAGCTGTTCTACTGTTTGTATTATTACCACATGCCATGATTACATTCGTTATGTCAGGATGTAACAACAAATTCAGGCCTCTAAAACAAAGCAAGTTTTACTTTTAGTCTATTTATGATACAGGTAAGGGCTTTTGAAGTGTGCCATTTTCTGCCACAAAGGTAAACAGGCTATAAATACATACACAGAGACAGACGTTCCCTGGTAAGGAGGCTTTTTTGAGAAGTAGACTTTTTTGAGATGGACCTGCCAACTGTTGATCATCTTAACGGTGGAAGGTGCATATGGTCGCTCAATGGACTTCAACAATTATTCTGTAAAGCGACAGCCCCCTCAGAGTCCCCCTCACCTTCTGCGAGTGCTTGTACTGAGCTCGGAGTCATTGCTGCATGATCTGGTTTTTATATCTGGGAAGTCGGTCCACTTCTATCCCATGACAGGCGTAGTCTGCCAATACTGTAGTGTGATTTCCCCTTACATGCAAAGGGCGACACGCCAATGACATCCCACTTATTAGTGCAGCAAGGACTGGGAAATAATTTTGGTTTTTGCAGTTATTCGACCTTCTGCCCTACTCTTCTCCTCTGTGAGTGTGTGTGTTTGAGTGCGTGCGTGTGTTTGAGTGCGTGCGTGATTTTAAGGAACAGAGAAACAGCTCCGTTTGTGCTGAAGACCCGATCCATGAAACAGGTTTCTGAATTAGCCCAGGCTAAGAAAGAACAGGTGAAAGATGAGCGGATGGAACAGAACAGTTGTGAAATCTTCCTTTTCCTCCATTGACTTAATGATGGGTAATGACTTCCCAGTCTGTTCCTCAGCCAGTTGGTAGAGCTAATAGGATGGCATATTTTCAGTTAATCAGTAATTATTATATTAATATAAACTGCAGTTTGTGAAATGTAGTGAAAAAACTCAGTGTGTGAATGTGTTCAACGAAGGTGCTAAAGCACTCCATGAGTTTGAAGCTTCAATTATTTCCTTATTTACTAGGCATAGTACTCTCAGGTTAGGCCTGAAAACCAAAAATAATAGCGTAGACTGATGTGGCTCACACGGGGTAGCGATGCCCACAATATAACCAAATCCTCACACTAAATACACAGTGTCCTAGTAACATCCATGATTAGTGTAAAAAAAAAAAAAGAAAAAAAAAAGTGTCTTACCAGGGAAGGAACTACAGGGTAATTACTAAATTGTTTTGTCTCCAGAATCTAAATGGTTTTTGTTTTCAGCCTTGCTCGGTTATTAAGAAACCCAGGTAGATGTTTGATAATTCATTAATATTTAAATTATATTATTTTGCAACATATCTTTACTTTAGATAGTCAATACACTGTACGTGCGTGAGGTTGAAGGCAAAGACACATTTATGCTAGAAGAACAAATCAGATGCTAAGAGTTTCTAGAATCATTCCCATGCGTCAAAATAATAAAAGGGCAAAGTTGAAGTCCTCTGTAAGCTCAAAGAATTTATTTTATAGCTAAAGTAATACTTTAAAGCTAAAAGTATTATTTTATAGTGACAAATTTTTCTCTCCCGATAAGAATCCTTTTGTGTGAATAGTTTGACATAGGAGATAACGGCCGGTTCAGCAGCACCGGTGCTGACTCCACTTCCCTCATTTGAGATAAAATAAGTCACTGAGGCTTGACGGAGCCTGCCTGCACTCTCAGGACTCCAAAGGATGAAATATGCTATTTGGCTGGAGTAGCCCCTGGCATTTACAGTTTTTGCAGTCAACAAAGGCTGCTGCTGCCAAAAAGATTACTTTCCATAGCCTCGCTAACGCCTGGGAGCCTGTGCAGAACAATCTGCATCCTGCAGTACACACACAAGTCATGACTACAATAACCCACAGAAACCTTCTCGCACTCGTGACTTAGTGAAATCTTGTTTCAAGCTAATCTGCAACCAGAATGCGATCATCATCGTCACTCTCAGCTGCCCTGTCTCTGACAGAGAGTGCCAGGGACCCGAAGTGCACATCCGAGGCAGCTGCAGGCCAACGTGCAAAATTCTCTCCTACAGAAAATCCCTCTAATGAGAACTCAGTGACTTGCTGAACTTTCTGCTTGGAGGGATATTACCCATGTTTCCTCTTGAAAGAATTAAATCCTCCCTTTTGAAACTCTAAAGCCTCTGTAACGCAGTAATCATCGCGGCTGTAAGTGATAGTGACAGACGGTCTCAGATGCTATGACCCTAAAAAGTAATAAATTCAAGGGTATCAGTGAGCAGGTCTTCTTAAATGTGAGGCTTAAAAAGTAGTAATTTGCCATTGAGTTTGCTGGTCTATTTGCTGTAGTTTCCAGAGGTTTCAAAATGGAAATTCCTATTTAAAAATGCCTTCTTAAACAGTAAATTCTCCCTGATCATAACTGAAGAATTCCAGAAGCTACAGTATTTGAGGAGGCTTTGCACGGCACAGGGTCTTCTGAGCGTATCAGTTTGCAGGGCTGAAGCTTTTCTGAGCTACCACGGAAGGGAAAGACTTGAATAGCGGTGCAAACAACGTCAGAAAGATCCTGTGTGCTTTGCTAAGGCACGGAGGTTTTAATCTTGTCCTCATTGCTTAGGGGCCACATTTTTAGGCGCTCACTGAGCTGCCTGGATCTTGCCTTCCTACACAAATCTTTGCTCACAGACGCATGAGAGTCCTCTTGGAGAGAAGTCCTGCCCAGCAAAAAGCCATCAGACTCTGGTTGCAATTTAGCAGTGACTTTATGTCCTTGTGGCTACAGTTTTATTTAGGATACATTCATATCTAAAGATCTCGAAGTAGCTTAAAAGTAAAAAAAAAACCAACAACCTAAGAGAATGCGTGAGGACCATCAAAACAGAGAGACCCTGTGAAAGAATATTTTGCATATATTTCCTGTGCCTTGAGCCAGCGCTGCCTGTGCATGTCACAGCTGGAGCCTGATGACAGAGATCATATAGAATCTGGAAGATACCTAATTCATAAATAAAATATTGGCTATACAAATCCATGTAACGCTTCTCTATGAAGTAATTTAGATTGCCTGCGACAAGCTCAAAGGAATTTAAATCGTTACGTCACCTGTAGCGCATACCATAATCCCCCTCAACCACAGATGTGCGTCTCCCCCCATGATCAGAGTTTTCTGGAGGGAACTTCAGCTTGCTGAAGGGTTGTGAGCCTTCCAGAGCATCCTTAACCAAACTCCCTGCATTTTGTACTCATATGCCAACCATCACTCAACGGCGGTGTTGTAAAATGGAAAAAATCTGGCAGGGTACATCAGAAATGAGCGTGTTGCCCAAAATACTTCGAGGGAGCAGGTTGGTATGGGGCGATGAAAAATTAGGAGCTGAGGTTTCATGACTACTACAATGACACCTTATATCACCCAGAGCACTGACATGGCACTATCGGACCTCTCCGTGTGGTCGGGACATCAAAAGGGTAGTTAAAAGCTGAAGTCAGGTTGTACCACAAACTGAAAGACTAAACTTTTTCAAAACAAGAAAATTCAGGATGAGAACGAACAGAAACAAAAAGACTTCTTCACAAGTCTTCATTATACCACCGTGCCTTTGCAGGGCAAGTCCCTTCTTCCAGGCTTGCTGCTTGCTGGCTTCTGGTTGTAACAAGACCTATGCCGTCTCCTGTGGCTCTGTAGGAAACATCCTCTTGCTGTTACCTGTCCATCTGCTTTTTTTCTCTTCTCAGCAGTCTCCTTGGCCGTTCTGCAGGCTCCTTGCTGCCTGCCTGCCTGCTCCCTGCCTCCCTGCAGCTGGGCCCATCCTGTCCCTTGATGCTTCCCCTGGCCCCGAGGGAAGGACAATCTTTCTGCTCCATCCAGAGGTTCCTCCCGACGCAGACTGCCGCAGCCAGGACGAGGCTGTGGAATAAGATAACGGACGTTACGTAGCAAACCACAAACACAGCCGATGTCAACTGCCAAAGCTACTCACTTCCTTCGGTTGTCTCTCTGTTGATTTCGTGGGTCCGAGAGAAATGGCATGCATTAACACTAACGGCGTCTGTTAGAAATGCTGATTCTACGAACAAAGGCTGTAATAAACACCTATGCTAACACGCAGGTAACAAAGAGACTTCACTCGCAGAAAAATAGCGGAACATATGATCAAGCAAACTGTACATAACCACCTAGAAGACAATGATGCGAGGTGGCACATCCAGCATGGACTTCCCAGTCTGTTTTTATTTTATGCCAGAATTACAGGTCTTGAGTATATGGAGGAAGCATCAGATTTCATATATCTGGACTTCAGAAAGACTTTGCCTTCCATCACAGTCTATAAATAAGTTAAAGAAACATGGACTACTACATGAATTAATTTTATACAAGGGGAAAACTGTCTAGAAAACGAGACACTGTCATAAGAACAATTCACTGTCAAAACGGGAGAAAATATGTCAAGCAGCGTTCCACTAAGGGCTGATCTGTATCCAGTGTTTTTTAGCATATTCATGAATGATCTGGATCAGGAAGTTTGGGAACAGAAAGTGGACAGTGGAAGCAATGGAAGGAAAAGTATGACTACTGAATCTGCAGATGGTGTCAAACTAGGAATGACCTTAGAGGGCAAGTTTAGGATTCTAGATACTTTTGTTGAATTGGAGGAATATTCTGCAAAGAAGACAGCGTACCATTCAGTAATGAGAAGTAATACACTTAGGAAGGAACAATCCTTTATGTAAACAGAGGAGGAGCAAGAACTGGCAAGAAATCATTCTGCCGGGAAAAAAAAGGGTGAAGAACACATGTCAGCAGTGTCATGTTATTGGTAAAAAAAAACAAAACCAAACACTAAACTGACTACACTGAAAGATATTTTCTATTCTTACATCTCTCTATATAAGTAGAGAAAGAAAGGATTACAGCTTAAAAGACTGAATTCCACTGTAGTCAGCATTGCCAGGGTCTCTGCAGGACTACTATGTCCACTTTTGGGCACATGCTTTAAGAAGGATGCGTAAGAAAGCATTGCAGAGAGAACAATGAGAGCACTGGGAAACATCACCTGCAGGGAAAAGTTAAGTCAGTTGAGGTTATTTAATCTAGAGACCAAAATGTCAAGGAGAGGCGTAATAACAGTCTTCCGATGTGTAAAGATGTTGCTGCAAAAAGCAAGTGAATAAGCTCTTCTCTGTGTCTGTAATAGGCAGGGGATAAAGTAATAGGTTTAAACTCAGGAGGGAAGATTCAGCTTAGACATCTGGATATCAGGCATACTACATGTTCCTACAGAAGGAAGACAATTTAAGTCGATTGAGGTTGATTTATCTCAGCAAGGGGACTGCACTTAATGGGGACTCAGGGAATGATCAAAATTTTCCTGACAATTACTGAATTTGATGCTACTCTGCTGATGCCAAGGAGTGAGAGAAATGGAGGAAATAATACAAGTTGTGATGCGGAGAGAGGAGAAGTGTGGAGTACAGTGTAAATAACATTGCAGAAGAAAGATTAAAGAGAAGAAGCAGGAGGCAGTAGGTGAGAAGAAGCTAATGGGGAATAAATTAAGGTGGTGAGGGGAAAGTGAGGATGGACCGGGAAGATAAAAAGGTGAGGATGAGGGTGAGAAAGAGAGGACCTGGCACAGAAGATCCTAGTTGGATCCCTTTAGAAGTCTGGGGTATAGACACAGAAAGACGGTCAGAAAGATTTATTGCCTCCCAGACCACACTGCTTTCCAGACACTTCCACAGTGTCCTCTGTTTGCGTTCTTCTGCGTTCAGCAATGACCATGAAACCGACTGGCAAAGAGCTTCATCGCTTTCCTCTTCCTTGTCTTTTCACAGCAGCTCATTGCACAGGCCCGAGATTCTCAGTCACTGTTCTCAGAGATCAACGCTTCAGCAAACCCAGCCCTTTCTGTGCTTGGTTTTGGGTACCAAGGAACTAATTACTCTGGAAAGTTTAACAATGAGCATCGCGTAGGAATTCTCCAGCAGGAGGCTGGGGGATAAAGTACATTCCTCCATGGCACCATTCCACCGGCTCATCCCTTCTTTTTACTCCTGCAGGCTCCTTCTTTACCCACCTCGTACTTCCCAAAAGCTGCAACGCGGGAACCAAGGGTGCTATAGGAAACAGTGTACTTTGATGCTTGACTACCTCTTCCACCTGCACACGGCCTGCTCTCACCTCAGGCACCACAGAGCGACCGAGGCCCAGGAGGTAGACAGCCAAGTAATACTTCTGAGGGTCTGGCAGTAACATGCTAGTATCTTGTACTGCTGCTGTAGTATCAATATAAAATAATCAGCATAAACTTGCAGGGTACACTTACTTATACTTGAAGAAAGGATGTATAGGAATGTCGTGGTTTAACCCCAGCCGGCAACTCAGCCCCACGCAGCCGCTCACTCACTCCCCCACCTACCCAGCGGGATGGGGGAGAAAATCAGAAAAAAAAAGGTAAAGCTCGTGGGTTGAGATAAGAACAGTTTAATAGAACAGAAAGGAAGAAACTAGCAGTGACACTAATAACAACAAGAAAGGGACAATAATAACAAAAGGATCGGAATACACAAGACAAGTGATGCCCAATGCAATCGCTCACCACTCGCCGACCGATGCCCGAGCAGCGCTCCTCCCCCAGACAACTCCCCCAGCTTCTACACTGGGCATGACATCCCATGGTATGGAATACCCCTTTCGCCAGTTTGGGCCAGCTGTCCTGGCTGTGTCTCCTCCCAACTCTCCTGTGCCCCCCCAGCCTTCTTGCTGGCTGGGCCGGAGAAGCTGAAAAGCCCTTGACTGAGTCTAAACCTGACTGAGCAACAACTGCAACCATCAGGGTGTTATTGACGTTCTTCCCATCCTAAACCCAAACCACAGCGCTGTGCCAGCTGCTAGGAAGACAATTAACTCTGTCCCAGCTGAAACCAGGACAAGGAAGTATAAGGAACCCAGAGATGGTTGCCCCTTTTATGCAGGTCGTTACATGTTCCCACTTTTTCTATGGGAGTGGAAAAGAATCACCAGCCATGATGATTTCTTTGTGCAATGCTAGTGTCGGTGGCAAAATGACAGGGAGGAGAACCACCAAACAGCATCCAAGAGGGAAAAATGTCTGAGCAATTTGCTTCCCGCGGCACAAAGTGTACCGCTGCATCTTTGGACTGCCAAATATTTTAACTGCTAAGATGACACAGAGGAGGCATTTAGAGTTTGTTGCAAAAAACCCAAGTTCTTAAAAATATGCTTCCCCATTAATGTTTTCAGCTACATGTCTGTTACTCATTTATCAGTTAATTCTCTGCAGGTGCATTGTCTTGGAACTACAACTTTCCCCCCCCTCAGCAACACTGGTTAATGTGCTGAACAACGTTGTCATGATGAGCTTCAGTAATTTTCCTCTAGCCAATAATTCATTGAATTACAGCCAGACTAGAGGAACTTTATGGAGTTAGGAAAAGCCCCCAACAAATCCTTCTCTGAGAAAAGGAACTGAGCACTCTGGTGCTTTATAGCCCAGGAAAGGGGTAGGACAACTGTGACACCCATTTAAAGAAGTCACAGGCCCAGATCTTCTAAGGTTATTGGGGGGTGTTACTATAAGCTAACGTTTTTCACTACCTTAGGAAAAAATTTATATGTGAAAAATACAGAAACCTCCAGTTTTTATGAAGCCCTGTTCCTCATGCCTTTTTTTCCTTTAGGGAGTGCTTTCTAGCTGGATTATCATTAACATCAGTATACTTTTTCAATGTAGGTTGCTTAGCTTGGTAGCAAAATTCAGAGAAACCAATCCGGCTGATGGACATTAAGACCTGTCAGGCTGAAGAGAAAGTCATGAACACAAGCAAAGCAAGGTAAAAAGGGCAAACTGATAGCCAACAAATAGTGTCCAAATCTTGTGTGCAATAAAGCTCTCAGAGGCTGAACCCAAAGCCCTGTCATTCTGCCCTTCTGGCCCTGTTGTATCCTCACTTTTAAGACTAATTCCTAATCACAAGGGAAGGAAAAATGACACTGGACAGCCCTGAGGTCTCAGCAACCGTACAGTGCCTCTCCCCACATCCTGGACTGACACAGAAAAGCGTCCCCAGCGTACAAAGAAAACGTGCTAATGAGCTTATTTCCTCAGCCCCCTCAGAGATAAAAGATAGCTTTCCTGAAAGGGAGTTGTTGTTAGAAGCTGCCATCGAAGTAAAGCAGCAGCAGGCCGCAGGTTGCCATCATTCCTGGATTTCACTGAGACCAGAGGAAATTATTTTCTTCTTGGGAACAGCACATAAAGTTCTGCATTTGAAAGCAAAATGCAGAAGTCTTACAATATAAATCTAGCCCTCTGCTTTCAGTTCGTTTAACAAGTTCTCTCCCCTTCCTTTTCCCTGCTAGCAAGAATGCACTGCTTTGCTAAGATTTCCTCACACAGGGATTATGAACTCTCAGCTCTCGGTCTTCCTCTACTTTTTCAGTAGGAATTTTCAAAAAAGATGAAAGCACTAGAAAGCATTTGTTAGATGTCCCAGGGTGTTTCCCCCACGTAGGAAACTGGAGAGGTTCCAATGAGCACAAAACAGATCTTGGTTTCAACAGGGTCTTCATTAACAGGAAGGCTATCTAACGCTACCTTTTTTTTTTTCCTTTTTGCCTTAGAGATGGTTTGTGTTTGCTTTATACAGATTCAGCAGTCCTTAAAAAGAAAATTGTGTTGTCTCTCCTCCCCAGAAGCGGAGAACCATGTTTCACGACTGGAGAAAGCCAAGCTACTCAAGGCTCATTGCACATAGCTAGAAAGAGCAGCTTTTAAAATCCCCCAACACGCTGCGTTTCATTTAGTTAGACAGATTTTTATAAAGAAGATTGTTCATGAAGGAATAAATACGAAATAACAGTACAGCTGGCACAGTATTCTTGCAAGGGTGGCTAAAGTGAGCTACTCTGCATAACTAGCTATTTAAAGATGGAAAGCTGTGCAGCGTTGCAGGATTGGTGCTGGACAAGAAAGCACAATGCTTCTACGTGTCGACGTGAAGAGAAAAGCAGGGGATGGATACAGTGACCTCAGGTGCTGTGTCCTGCGGTCCGTACTGGGACCAGTACTGTTTAATATCTTCATCAATGACATAGATGGTGGAATTGAGTGCACCCTCAGCAAGTTGGCTGATGACACCAAGCTGAGTGGTGCGGCTGACACACCTTGGGGACGGGATGCCATCCAGAGGGACCTGGACAAGCTGGAGAAGCAGGCCCGTATGAACCTCGTGAGGTTCAGAAAGGCCAAGGGCAAGGTCCTGCACCTGGGTCGGGGCAACCCCCGGCATCACTACAGGCTGGGGGATGAAGGGAGTGAGAGCAGCCCTGCCGAGAAGGACTTGGGGGTGCTGGTGGGTGCAGAGCTGGACATGAGCCGGCAACGTGCGCTCGCAGCCCAGAAAGCCAACCGTGCCCTGGGCCGCATCCCAAGCAGGGTGGCCGGCAGGTCGAGGGAGGGGATTCTGCCCCTCTGCTCCGCTCTGCTGAGACCCCCCCTGCAGTGCTGCGTCCAGCTCTGGGGTCCTCAGCTCAGGAAAGGACACGGACCTGTTGGAGCGGGGCCAGAGGAGGCCACCGAGACGATCAGAGGGCTGGAGCACCTCTGCCGGGAGGAAAAGCTGAGAGAGCTGGGGTTGTTCAGCCCGGAGAAGAGAAGGCTCCGGGCAGACCTTACTGCGGCCTTCCAATACCTAAAGGGGGCCTATGAGAAAGATGAGGAGAAAATTTTTAGCAGGGCCTGCAGCGACAGGACTAAGGGAAATGGCTTTAAACTAGAAGAGGGCAGATTTAGATTGGATATGAGGAAGAAATTTTTTACGATGAGGGTGGTGAAACCCTGGCCCAGGTTGCCCAGAGAGGTGGTCGATGCCCCATCCCTGGGAACATTCCAGGCCAGGCTGGACGGGGCTCTGAGCGACCGGATCGAGTGGAAGGTGTCCCTGCTCATCGCAGGGGGGTCGGACTAGATGGCCTTTGGTGGTCCCTTCCAGCCCAAGCCATTCTCTGATTCTGTGATCTCTGATGATCGATGGTCCTGCTGTTTGCCTTGGTGGTGCGGTACGGAGGGGTATTGTTAAGATATATCAGGAACACTAAATCAGTGTTGGAATTGACTCAGTCACCTCTGTACATATCTGAATCCGTTATCTCACTGTTGTTTTGGAGTTTATCACATTTTTAACCTATATAATGTGGTTGGTTGCCTGCACGCAAATATGTCTTTTGAAACGTATTACGTAGACGTGGAATCCTGTACGATACATAGTGGTACTGCTGTGCTAGGCAGAGATTTGCTTGTTGCATTTAATAAGCAAATAGCAATCGATGCACTGTTTCAATATTACCAAACCCATTAAAATGCAAACTGCAGTTTCAGTTATTACAGGAGACAGTACTGTGAAGGTGTTTGGTTGTGCAGAGTTTGCTCAAAAAATTAAAGTTCAACGTAATATGGCTTTCATATGGAAAAAAAAAAATCCCTCTGGTTTTGTTTGAGAGAGATTATTCCACAAAAGCTTAAAAAACTCACTCAAGTTGGAATTTTTTGTTTGTTTTGTTTTTGTTTGTTTATTTGTTTCCCACCTAGGTTTCACTAGGAGTTTTTTTCATTAATTTAGGACAATCAAATAAAGCTGTGGTGCTGACAGCCATTCACTGTCCAGGATGGTCCGGGCCCTACGGTTGGGCTTGTGTAGTCTGGACGAGAGGAAAATAAAGGGCCATGTAATAGCTGCCCACAGCTACTTCAGAGAAAGTCACAGAGATGGGGGAGCTGAATCGTGCATCGCGGTCGCAGGTGGTACAGCGAGGTGCAAAGGACACCACTTGTGGCTTGGGAGGTTCAGATGGACTTGCGGAAATACTTCATCACTAAGAGGTCAGTGCAGCACGGGAACAGCTTACGTGGGAATGCGGGAAACCTCGAAGGTGTTCGAGAACTGGCCTGGCAAAGCCATGGCTGACCTGATATTATATTGGAGATACTTCTGCTCTGAGTGGCACGTAGGACTAGCTAGCCGTTAGAGGTCCCTTCCCACCAACATGACTGTGATTCTTCGATCTGCTCACCAGCCTCTAGTACAAATGAGAGCTTTTGTACCATCAGCAATCACAAAGCCCTTCTAGATCCGCTACCCACACCGACTATAAGCACAATATTAATTTCCCAGAAGAACTGTGTTACTTTTTTCCTGATTAGGATTATTCCAACAATTCGCTTTTCAATTTTACCTTCTACTTTAGGCTCTTTAGGCACAGGATGTCAAAAATAAGGGTGCTTTCCTGAAATAAGGATGTATACAATAACACTTTTGCCTTCCCCAAACAGAAAAGTTGATATAGGCCTTCTGATGACTGTTGTTGTACTGAACAAGATTAACTAAACACTGTTCTTTTTTTGCACAAGGGTAGCATCTAGCAGTGCCAAAACATCTTTCACTATTGTGTCTGTTGTTACCTATAGTAAGAGCAAGTCATTGCCTTAATGAACGGGCAGCCTAAGGCAGACAAAGAATGGACGAAAGGGAGTATATATAGCGGAAAACCGAGATAGGGAGATAGATAGGCTGTGATTCACAGACGTTTGCTTAGAATGGGGAAGGATGAGCTCCTAAGGTCTAGCTCAGTACCACTACAACATAGGTATCTTCCAATAATTGTTAAAACTGGTGGGTTGGTGGTTTTGTTTTTTTCCCCCCCAATAGCGAATAGAGTGGAGTTTTCGGAAAATAATATTCTTCAGCCTCCCAGGGAAAACAGACGCTTTCATAATGGTTTTGATGAAGTGTCTTGGGTCTCTGCCCCTGCTGCTTGCTGCACAGGTAGAGAAGCTCCCACAGATTGTTTCATAAAGAACTGCAGACAAGTTTTGGTGGCGGCTTTATTTCGTTCACTGCCTTGGAAAGTGTATACATATTGCCCAGGGCAGAGGCACAACTCAGTGGCAAATAACTGAAGTCACAATTCATGTTTGGGTATTCTAACAGCAGAGTCATGCCTGACTCATTCATAAGTGGGGAGAAAAAATATCGGCAGGAAAAAACCGGTGGATGTAAAGCTATGGCTTGCAGTGTACAAACGCAGGAAAGAGTCCCCAGTGAGTCCTGAGCTTGTTTGTTTCTTGGGTTTAGCTGATCTGACAGATTTTTTTTGTGATGTTCTGTAGTTGCTGTAAGCCAAGGGTGAACACCAAGGCCAGACATTTCAAATATTGTTTCCTCCCTTAGGAATTACAGATTCTGTTCAAAGCCCACGCTTCTGCATATCGAGGTGAAGTGCTGCCTACAAGGCGCTTAGGTAAGTGCACTTCACCTACCAGTAGTAGGTACATTGCAAAAACAAAATCAGCCATTCCACACGGCTGGAGAACAGCATAGATAGAGCTTTTTGGACACAAGCAAGGTGTTGGTGTGGGTACTGTAATAATAGGCACGGTCAAATGTTCTCACACATCTTCACAATTATGGAGAAGTTTCTGCAAATCTTCATGAAAATATGGCAATTTCTATTTTTCTGTAACGTAAAGCAGAGCAGGGTTACAAAATGCACGTGCCTTTGTTCAGCTCACTCGTTCCTGTGAGATAACATACGATGTATGCCCAGCTTGCAAGAGGAGTGATCTGTGTGGGTTTAAAAAAGTGACTGGACAAACTCATGGTAGAAACAGCCCACTCACAGCTACTAACTATAGAGACAGCAGTTGTGCTTCGGGAAGTCCCTAAAGGGATGCCAATTTACTGGAAGCTGTTTACACTCAGAGTCTATTTACACTCAAATCCTTGTTATTGGCAAAAGGGAACACAGTTTAGCATCAGTCCTATTAATGTTTTAGCAGTCTAATAGTCCAAATTACTAGTGCATTTACAATAACATGCACTCTGAGTCCAAATCTAACACCGAGAAACCTCGTTAGTAATACAGTTAAAATTGTTTTACAAGAAGATTTATTGATGTGGCCTCCTTTTCTCTGACGGTCTGAAGGACCTTCCAAGGTCCCTCTAGGTGCTAAGGTCAAGGACCTGAGTCTTCCTCATGAAAACGGCGTGGGGCTGCAACAAGTCATCAGTGTCCTGAGGTCTTTGCTGGGACCGATGACTGCGGCAAAGGACCCGTTCTCCTCCGTAAATACAGGTGGAGCCAAGAGCCAGTGTCCTGTCAGCCATACATGATGCCAGTGCCTCTTGTCCTTCTGCTTTTATAAAACGATGACCTAAAAAGCACATCTTTAGCAGGGAAGCATCCTGGGTTGCACTTCCTTTTGTCTGAGGGCCGGATGACATGGATCTGAAGGAAGGTGGGCAATAGTAGTGAGGTGTGAGAGAGAGCTGAGGGCACTTTGTGGCAGGGTGAGGAGCATGACATGATGCTGAACATGTGGTGGGAGGCCGGGGAGGGTGAGGTTAGCACAGGAGCGGTGGAGAGCTGAGATGGTGATGATTCCTCATGCAAACATCACCTTATATCAAGAGGAGATCCACTACAGATTTTAGTACAGCCTTTAATGTATGCCTGATTGACTCATCGTAGAGCTCCTGTCTGGGTACCCAACAGGAGCTTACATCTCAGCTGAAGATAATGCAAACCCGAAATTACATCATAAAAATTATAACCTGAAAAAATAGGTTACATTTTATCCCCATGGATATTGTGTCTTTCTTTGTGCCTGCTGAAACACAAAGGTTTTTATGTAGCAGCATGAATCATTCCAGTGTGGACATACAAGTGACAGTTTTCTGCATTATTTTCACCTTTCCTGTACTAATTGTAGTGCACTTTTAAAGCATACATTTTAGAGGACGATGACAATGCTTGTGGGAAACGCAAATCTTCTTAGCCGCTGTCTCCTTTCTCTTCCCGTGACAACGTTACAGTAGTGGCAGGATGTCTTTGACCTGCTTCTTCAAGTGCAGTCCTCTCCTTATGGAGGTAGGGTATTGACAAGTTACTACTTACGACTTTGCTCATCAAGTCTTTTCTCCACAGAGCATGATTTTCATGTTGCAGAGTACTTTTCTTATTCTACAATGCATTCGCATGTCTAGGGAGACATCCATCACAGGAATGAACCGGAGTAGCTCCAGTGACATCAGTGATTCAGATTTTGTAAATTAGTATTAATCTGTCCCATACTGACTTTTTGATAAATTGAGTATTAAAACTGTGTATTGAATCCAAACATTTATTTTCACAAATCAGAATGATAAGAAACTTCTGTCTGAATGCTTTTTTTGGAATATGCTTTTTTGGAACATGTCATTAGGAACTTGTTGAAGCTATTGATCCAAAAAGAGCAGGGCGATAGGTCTGCATTTTTATACACTGCGTGTTGCCTTCATAAGCCAATTGAGCTGAACAATCTGCTTCACACTGAAGAATGACTCTTTCAGTGTTAACTGTTACTTTACATCTGTTATTAAATTACTTTCTAAATGAGATATGTCTGATTAAATCATTTTAAAGACCAAACAAACAGCTCCAAATTTGATTAATTTGCTATTCATGAGTCACACTGCAGTCAGGAGAGGCTTTGTTTAGCAGCAAATTGATATTAAACAATGCAAGTTCATGTTCATACAATATCACTGAGAACCCAGTAGAGAATATGCCTTACTTAAATAGTTTCTGACTGATAAAGAATAAATCATCATGTTTACCAGTTTCTTCTTGTCTGTACTGTAAAAAGTTAGGAATATTTACACTGAATTCAATGTGGTTGCTGAGATGCAAAACTTGTCATCAATAGAAGAAGGCGGCCCATACTCCTGACAATGTAAACTGTCCCTTCACGGTTTTTGCAGAAAGATGAAGACAACTACAGTGGAATTACATTGACGTATATTATCATGAGAGAAGGGTCAGGCCTTGACATTCCTGAGATTAATGAAAGGCAGCAGTTAAGGCTGTCATCTGTCATGTTGTTGCAGTTTTTTTCTTGCTTTTTTCTCCCTCAGAATTCTTATTTTTAAAGCCTCAGCTCCTGGAATTATGAGACTATACTAGGGTTTTACCTCTCTTTTTAAGATGACTTTTGAAGAGTTGGAGACCGCTGGACATCAAGGGTTGCCCGTTATGTCACTTGTGTTTGTAGTTAACGCTACAAACAATGACCCACACAAACATAACCTCTTGACCCTTCCTGTTGGAGGAAAGGAGAACCAGCTCACGTGGCTGCCTCCACTCAGTGAGGCTTTCCAAACTCACTTGAATGCCGCCTTGTTTGCCAGGTTTTGCCATTACCCTGCCCTTTTCTTCCCATGTGAATTTAGCAACATTTGTGTTTGAATTGTCTATATCTAGCACAAGTATTGTCCTTCATTTTATTAATCCTGTAGGGTGAGATGGAAGGTCATGACTAGCAACTATGCTGACACTGGATACCACTAAACATAATCGTGGAATTTCTGCTTTACTGTCCTGAAAGACAGAGCCTTGGTTTAAGGACGGTCATGTAAGCTCCCTTCATAGTTAACAGGAAAGAAAACAGGCACCTCCAGAAGCCAATTCATCCAACACTAAGATGAATGCCTCTTTGTTACAGAGGGAGCCTAAATAACTAGCTTAAACTAGATGCCTCGTAAATGGCTGCAGTTTGATGGGATGTGTCTCACCCCTGTGCCTGAGGAAGAAAAAGAGCTGCAGCCTCTACAGAGTGAAATTCAACATGGTGCATAATATTCTTAATGGGGAATACTTGAAAATTCATCACTGATAACTCATTCAGAATTGCAACAACAGGTCACTGAATTGCTATTTATAGCGAAGCTTATTATCATTTATCCTACTCAGGTTGAGTGACCTTGGAATTTTTGCTCATCAGACCCTTGAAATTTCATTTATTGCCTAGTCTCTGGCAAGGGAAGGAGTCCAGCTACATGCTCTGATTGTTAATACGAGCAGTAGAAGCTCTATTCGCTCCGGCGCTCCAGCTCTTCCTTTTGCCTTTCTACCGTTGCCCAATGTCAACAGCGAGGTGTTAGTGACAGTCCCACTTCCTAAAGAATGAAGGAGCTACTGAGCTTCAGCCTAGCACAGCTGCTGCTGTCTTAAAGTTTCTTCTGTCCTTTCCCCCTCCTCATTTTAATTCTTCTTGTCCCTTTCCATCACAGGCACCATGAATAAAGCTTTCAAGACAGGGTGTCACAGCCCAGAATACAGATATGGAGATACGGCTATAGAAAAAACATCCCCGTACAGTGCAGAGAGCTCCCTTCATTCTGATCAAATAAGCGTAACTTCCCCCCCTGCTCCAGGGAGACCAACTTTTGTTGTTTTCTATCCAGCGCAGAAGACATTTTTTGGTAAAAGGGTGTGATTTCCCACATAGTGGAAAATCAGGTTCCCAGGCAGTTGCACATGTAGATAAATGCATAGACACAGTGGTACAAGCGAAGGTGACAGGGCGTTCTTGCTCTTGCTGACTTAGATGCATTTTGTGCACAACTGGCTATTGTTTATAAAATGCAAACATGAAGATGAGAAAACCAACACGAGTAGCCCTGCCAGTGAAGCACCGGTAGCATCAGGGGGCTAGAATTTTTCTGTGGTCATATCATTTTTCTCCAGAACCACAGCAGAACGTCCCATTTGTTCTTTTTGGGCTGCAATCGCGTCGTTGCGGGGGGGCCACTCAATGTGCCAGCTTAGCTCTTTCACCCGCAGCCTTGGCTGGAAGTCCGTGTTGACGCTAACTTCATGTATATATTTGGGTCCTATTTGTGTGTAGACAACCGTAACTGATTATTCAAGCCAGGATTCCTGTTGGAAGTTAGGCAAGTCTATCAAGACAGCAAGCACATCGCCGCTCCACACTTACGTGGTAAATCCTCCGGTCTCTCCCAAACCATCTTTCCGTTTTCTGCAAATTGGCTTTGCCTGCTGATTGTCTGCAACAATTGATGCCTTTTCCTGGAGAAGTAAAAAATACCTAAGAGGGAAAATTTTCTTTAAATGCTCCTAGGTACGTCATGATGGAATGCAGTCAGGCAGACCTATAGACTAGCCCATAAAACTTCTCCAGGTCATTCAGTTGCCACAGCTTGCAATGGCAAGACTGGAGATGTAGAAGGATTTTATTGCCACAGCCCCCAGGAAAGGTTTGAGTGCTTTGTGATCAAAGCCGAGGTCTGAAAGCCAGGCTTTACATACAAAGAAGCAGCCTAGGTCCCCAGAAGTGACTGCTCTTCTCTCAGCAGCGCGTGAAGCTTCCTTGAGGAAGCACCGAAAGAGCAGGACACGTAAAAAAGCAGCTTGTTTCCCGAGTTCAAATGTCTGTTTTAAATGTACCTGGCTTGTACTCTGCTGAAGAGAGCAGTCACTTCTGGAAGCCAAGGGCAACATAAGAGGCTGTATTTAGCTATTTGTTTTCCACAAAGCCTTCCCCAGGACCTTAAGCAGGAGACCCTAATGTTCAACAAACAAGGAAGAAACTCCAAATATGCTTCCCACCTGGCTCGCGAGCATGTGAACCTGAATACTCCCGAATACTCCTGAGGGGTTATCCAAAAAGTGCACCTGCTGTGAAAGGCAGGCTCTGTCCTACAGCTCTGACGTGAGAGTGTCTGAAAGGACAACCCCCGCGCCAGCCAGGCCAGGCATGGCATGGTCCCCTCTCCGAGGAGGGGAGTATGTCCGTCATCTGGTGTCTTCTGCCTCTAAAGCCAGCCCTGTTACTACCACCAAACCGTATTTTCCTTCCACACCACTAGTATTCCTGGGAAGTGGTGTTAATACTTAAACTTGCTCGCTTCTGTACTCATCACACGAAATACACAGGTTAGCACACCAAAGCCTTACAAGTAATACCGAGATTTTAATTTTACAAGGGCATTTACTCTTTTTCATCTCACAAACCACTCAGTTATTTAATTCCTCAAAATTTTCACTTTGCTTCTTCCCTCTTCGGCAATTTGGAATAGGTAATGTAAAAGAAAAATAAGTTCCTGTTATTTTCAGATCAGCTCTCTGTGCTTTCCCTCATTGTTTTAAATGGTATCCATTTCTCTGTCTTACGCACTGTGTAATATGCAGTCTCTGTGGACTCCGCAAATCGTTTTCTGTAACGTCTACCAAAAGGTAGACTACTCGAAGTGCGGTGATATCTTTCCAAGCCTGACACCTTCATTTTTAAAAAGCATATATAAAGATAACCAAATGGTAAGGCACATGGGGCCTGTTCATAACCTCATCAGGCAGTTTCAGATTTGAAACACATTATTCCAACAGCAGCTTATATAGGTAGTTCCTCAGCATTAAGAAAATAGATATTCCGGTTTCTGCTGGTTATTGTGCCGTCCACATTCTCTCTGCTTTGCGGATCAGTGGAGAATTCCTGACTCCAGGCACTTCTTTCCTGTCCCGTACCATTTAAGCAGGCCGGCTGCTTGTAGGCTGTCTGCAGAGAATGAAACCGTCAGACGTCTGAGCTGCTGTGTGTTCAGCGGGAAGCCCTCCTGCTTGCCACCTCTCAGGAGATCCATCCAGGACCTGGGTAGGTTGCTTCATACACCCGAGTGGAATCAGCTAGGTAACAAAGATTTCCGTATCTCTGGATGCTCTTCAGGTATTTTTTTATTTCGTTCCTTTGATCATTATTTTGAAGACTCAGATTGTTTCCAAACACCCTCCAGTTATGCTCTTCCGCATTTGCAAATACGTTTGGTAACAACTGCAAATACTCAGTCATGTTGGGAAGAACCTGTGACCCTACACTGCTTTCTGCTTTCCAATGTGCTATATTGAATGGCAGCTTTTAATTTTTCCGTGAGAGCCCAGATCCCTCATCTTTAGAGAATCAAGGCTCATGAATTTGAGATGAAGGAAGAATCACTTTTATAGGTTGGCTTTATAAACCTACTAGGCCATTTGTATGCTACCTACACGTGCACAGTGTATCCTTGTCCCTCTTGCATGACAGCAAACACGCACCAAATTACATAAATACGTAAACACATAAAAACATCAATACATAAAACCATTTCTTCACTTTTTCCCTCCCTCCTTTCAATCTACACTTTGCCTGTGCTATTTCTACGCAGCTCCTAGTAAATGCCTCTGATCAGAAAAGGTCCATGCGTCATTTGGTGTTCGCCAGCCCAACATGGCATCAGAGTCGTAAACATAGAAACACGTGCAGCTTTAGGCCTGCTGCTGCTGCATGTAAAAGCCATTTCACGGCAGCAGTGAGAGGCAAAGACGGGTCCTTTTTTGCAAATGGGCAGGACTCTGCCACCTGGACATAAGGGGAATAACCTTTAGATTTACAGCAGTACGTAACTTATCGTGGCTCCATGGCATAGATGCATATGCACACGAGACAGTGCATTACAACATTCTTTAGATCATGTCTAATTTCCCTTTCTCACTAGCCACGTTGTTTGCTGGGTCATTGTATCTATAGAACAGTATATGCTTATGGTGTTGAATTTCAGACTCCAAACGAGAGGATCCTGCTACAAGCAGATATGGAAGACAATATCCCAGATGAAAAAAAAAGAGTATATAAAAGAAATCCTTAGAGATGGGACTAGGTTTTTTTTATTGATGACTGCCTGTGTTCTGTGCATTTCTACTTTGCATTAGTGGTAAAAGACAGGTATTTTCTTGCAAAACTGAGGTTATTTAGAAAAATGTCACTCATTTGGTTTAACTGTATGTTTGACACCATTAACAGCTGGATGTTTACTGCTTGATGTATGGTCCTAAACTTTGCTATAAAGAACGGTGTAGGCATAACTGAATAAAGCAAAAGGGCACACACTTGAGAGCCGTATTTGTCACATCTCAACGTCCTGGAATCTAAATTGCCAGCTCTTGTTCTTGGCTTTGGTCTCCTTCATAGCATTATGGGGCTAAATATTATCTGCACTGCTGAAAGCCATTTTTTATTTTTTATTCATTTGCTTTTCTCAGGAGCACGGAAAGGTGACATCTTTCTAACAGGTAGGCCTACAACCACAGAGCTCTTTCCAGAGAAAATATGCTAACATCACCCAGGCAGAATGCTTAGCAGTAATGACATTAGCTTACTAGCAGCCTGCAAAAACATTCCCATATAACAGTCTACCCAGAGATCGCAAACCAATGACACTTCACTTGAAAGTAGACCTGAAACTGTACCCTTTCAACTGGAAATATGTTAATCATCGTTCAGGAAGACCGATTAGACTTAATGTCAGTAAACTTACAGACTAACTTAACCAGTTTCCCTGTCCACCAATGTGTTGCTCCATATGTCCAGATCTACAGCAGAGAAGCGTCTCGAGAGACAGCAACATGTTTTGTGCTCTGAGGCGTCCGTCACAGCTGGGGCTGAGCTCTGCCTCCTGAAATGCGTGCAGCAGTGCCTGCAAGCGCGTTCCCCGTGGGTGGCATCCAAAAAAAGTGCTCCCACCACAGCTGAGCCTGCCTACCAGAGTTATTCAGCCACTCCAGTTGATGGGAAAACGTGGAGTGGTAGTCTGAGGTTTTACAAATTGCAAGCCTTCCCTTGAGGCCAGTCGGTCGCCGCACAGAGGGTGGAAGGTGCGCAGCCTGGCAGCTAGCCTAGGCAAGCTATCGAAAAGCATCTAACGGTACAGGAGCTGTAGCACTGTCAACAAACATCATACACAATGCCTTGGTTTCTTCTCTGAGAACGAAGACTTGATAAACGTGTAGAAGAGCACTGAGACACAGCAGTGCCATTTGCCTTGCTTTCTCATGGCACTGAATGAAAGTCTAGACAAGCAAGTTCCTTGGAAGTGAATAGGAGATGCAGTTACACGCATTCGCACATAGCTGCCAAGAGCGTTGCTTTGCGCATCGCTTTGGTCCCTGGCTAAGGGGCCTGTACTTGACTCAAATACAGATCATGCTTTGCTTCTTCCCCAGAAAACTGGTTAAAAGTGCTTCCTAAAATCGTCTAAAATATCAATGAAACCACCTTTTGTCCCTGTGATAGGGCAGGCAATCTTTCTTTTTTAAGACGTAGTGGGGCTTAAGGCCAATCCTCAGTACGCTCCATGATGTGAGCCCTTCTTTAATGCAACAGAAGTTTAAAGGTGCCACAGGCAAGCCAGGGAAGGAAAGCCAACTGTTAATCAAAGAGCAGCCCCAGATCAAAAGAAAAGTCCAGCTGGCAACTCATTTTAGAGGGGTTTTTTTTTGGCAGTTGCTGTTTAGGGAGAGCAAGGCTATCAGTATTGCCTCTGCTCAGAGACTCCTTTTTCATGCAAAAGAGCAGCTGATGAGTGGAAGTCAAGTTTGGGGGGAAATCTTGTGATGTGGAAAGAGTAGCAGAGAAAGGATTTTCCTCAGTAGGGTTTGTAAGATGACTCAGAGTAGAAAGTTACGTTGATATTCTGGATGCTGTTTCAGTATTAGCAAGAAATGGAAGTCAGGGAACCTGCAAGAGTATGAAGTTGGACCATAGTCCCAGATGTCTTCAGGACCGTATTTGGCTAAACGTGATGTGTGGGACATGAACCTGATTCTCTTGACTAAAATGGCCTTTGGTCGCTTCATCTGTGTACTTGGTTGAGCCGCCCTCCTCATAACTTTTTCTCCTGAAGCAGATAGAAAATTCTCTCTTGCTTAGCACCTCTTGCAAGACTGTGATCTAAAGGAAAACTTTGAATATGTTTTAATATTTTATGTAATAGTAGTAATATTATATATTATCAATATATAATTAGGAAGTATTAGATATCTGAAAACTGAGTTATAGTTATGTAAATATGTAATATCTAAAATAAATATTTAAATATTTCAAATAAAATATTGTTGCATCTCAGGACAGACAGCTACAGCTCAGGAAAGGTATCTTGGAGCCATTGCTGGCTGCTTTCCAAAATCATTGACCTGCTGTGCAACAGCAGCCAGAAAAGCCAACAAAACTCTGGGCATCATCAGGAAAAGTACTGGGAACGCCACATTTCACGAAGGACGTGGTGGGGTTCGGGAAGGTGCAGAGAAGAGAAACAGCAGCGATCCAGGGGTTGCTTCATAAGGAGAGACTAAAGAGCCTGCGGCTCTTCAGTGAGTAGAGGAGGAGACGGAGGGGGAGGACGACTGAGGTTTACAAAAATCACAAAGGCAGCAGATGAAGCGAATGCGGAACTGGGCTGTCAACCAGATCCTGTGAAGTACTGGCACTGGGCACGCTCGAGGAAAGTAGTAGGAGACCGATTTAAAACAGAGAGTACCTCTCCGGGCTGTGGGCCGTGAGCACCTGGGGTTTGTTGCTGCGGGACGCTGTGGAGGCAGACACTGTCAGCAGGTCCAAAGGGGAGAGGGGAATAGTCAAATTCAGGGTCTGCAGGTCCACGCGCATGGGTTAAGGGGAACAAACACGGCTGCGTACCCTCTGACATCTCTTGCACGCAGTCCCGAATGCTGGAGGGGTGCAAGGAGGGCGGGCTGCAGAAAGTGGCAGTCATGTGCCACCTCTAAGAGGTGGACTGTTACTCCGAGTCCATCGGCATGTCGTACATTCTTAATACAAAATATAGTAAAGGGCAATTGGGAGATCTCGTTACCACCAGTCTATAAAATGTAAGCAAAGGGACACTTTATTTATTCCATAATCAGCAAAATGTAAACAAAAATAGACATTGTTTTGCATATTCCAAATTCATGGAAATCATTGTGAATGACATGGAGTTAAGTAGGTCACCCAGCCCAGACATGAGCCTATCCACCAATTAGGGTAACATCAAGAGGAATATTTGTCAGCTAACCCCTGAAGACAGGAAGAAATTCTTTCTGTGTATAATTTGTTAATCACAGTATGACTTGGGTTGGTTTGTTTGTTTTCTGGCACAGTTATTCTCTTGCCCATGTGGAAGAAGGGAGTTAATTCACAGTGTATTGCTGTCACTTTCTACAAGGGCAAAGACTTTAAAGGGCAGACGGTGGAAGCTAACTTCCATAAATGCAAATGCATTTACTTCTGCTTCCTTAACTCTGGCAATTATGAATTCAGGGAAGGCTGCTGCGTTCAGTTCCTTCAATGCACAGATTTTTGGCTCACGAAAGCTGATGGACGTCATTAAGCAGGTATATTTGTAAGCTTCCTTCATGTAAACATTTTTCTGGAGTCTGTATCTCTCCAATGGTCACATCTGCCAACTTTTGCTGTTTCTTATTATTGTCTGCCACTGTATGGAGTCGTTTTTCTTTTGCTTTTATATTAGAGCAGCTTGAGGACCCGTGCTGCCAGAGTTGAGCTTCGTGCTACTGAGAGACAATGAACCGCGACCAGTAAAATCTCCAGTAGCACAAGTGAAGTCCTCAATCTAGTGGCTGGAAAACATTTCAGAATTGCAAACCAGGAACGAAACCCCAGGTTGTGACAATGTGCATGGTTTTGTATGAATACACTAATGTTTACAACTTTTTACCCTGATAGAAAACCCAGGCTTTTGACAGCCAAATTAATAGAAGTTGTGGGGGGTTATTGCTATTTTCTCTCTCATTCTAGATTGGATCCACTCTTGTATTTAAGAAGATCAGGTTAAGTTCTAAGACTGCACTTCTAGCCACTGCATGAAAGAGATTTCTTTTTTAAAACTTTGAGTTTCTAGTTTAATAAAGCCTTAAAGATTTAGACATGTTCTGCTGTTCTGGTTTTCCTCCTCTCCATGACCGTCTTACTAAACATGGATCTCGTACTATGAGAGACTCTTGATGTGGGGCCTTAGAAGTTACTGCGCAGTGATGCCAAGAGCTATTCCTGGTGCTGGATCTCTAAATTAAAAGGGAATGACTGAAACCTCACCTTCTGTATTACCTCCATGTGAAGCCACAGCTGTGAGAAATGTTTTGCTGGAACTTTGATTTAGAGAGACTTTAATTGCTGCTGCTGTTTCTGGAAGACATGTAGTTGTTTCCCCTGTAGCCTCAACAAACTAGTACCGTTTCTAGGGGGTGGGGGTGGGGGGAACAAACCAACCAAAAAAACCCACCTGAAGAAACAGCACGGAAAGCATGAAGAAGCCCATAAAATCTCCAGGAAAGCTGAGTCTCTCCAGAAACCTGGAGGACACCAGGGAGGCTGAAAGCAGCCCCTTGCTCTGGGTCCCCAAAGAGCAGCTGCCAACACGAATGACACAGAGGCTGCCTTCAGGTTTTAATTCTGGTGGTTTTACCAGTTTTCGCTTAACTGCAGATCTATGTTACAGGCATATGAATGGTATCGTCTGTGTTTATAGGGAGTACCAAAGAAGGTGAAAATAAAATAATTTGTGCCTAACTTAAGGCTAAGGAACAAGTTCCGCAACGTTGGCAATAAAACCAAAGAGCAAAAAAAGAAGTTTATCGTGGCATCCGTGTTACTGTCATCACCCAAGAAAAGCAAGAGAGCATACAGGCAGCGCAAGCGTTGTAGGGGTTCAGCCCACATGCAGATGAGAGAGTCATGTCAGACAAATCCATTCTGCAAAGACAAGGAGAAGGTTTTGTCATGAGCCAGTTGGAACAGGTCACTGAGTTCTGGGGGTGCTCGTGATCCGGGTGCAATGCTGTGAAAGAGAGCTAGTGCACTCCGTGGTTACCCTTCAGCGAGATCACGTGGTTGGGGGGACAGGATGGGCTGAACGCGCCCGCAAGAAAGGCTGGAGCCCTCCAGATATGTTTCTGGGAAGCAGTGCTGCCCAGAGGCACTCGCAGAGCAAGGACATGTAAATTGAAGTCTAATGGGACAAAGGCCCTTCCACATTTACCGCCTTATGCTCAAAACCGCATGTGACAGGACTCCAGATGCTGTACAAACACGAGGCGGATTTGCCTGGACCTTTTCCTGCCGTGAATTCCCCAAGCAGCTTTTAAACTCAGAAAAGCCCAGGTTCATTACAACACACAACTCCACCACTCACATTTGTGAACGGAGACGGCCCAAAGGCACTGATGGGGTTGCAGCACCGGAAAGGGGGCAGCCAGGGACATATAGAGAAGGGTAAAGATTCCACAGGAATAATGAGTATTCAGTCAAATTCATGTTGTTTTTTCAAGCACCTATAAGATTTCGACTGCCATTAAATTGAGTTGGTGTTGGAAATATTTCCCCAGCTACTTCTCGATGTCTAAATAGTAGGTTTGGGGTTTCTTTAGAGAAGAGTTTCCGGTTTTAATTAAGCTCAAAATGTTGGCTTCAGGGCTGGTTTTCAACTCCTGCCTTCCTTCCATACTGCCTTTCTAAAGGGACCTTCCTCTAAGTAGCCTCACAATGTCTTCATCTCCAGGTTGTAAGACTGTGGTAATTAGCTGGAGCTTTGCTGAGTTTGTGGAAATCTTGTGAGTAAAGGCATTATAATAGAATTTAGTGTTTCAGCCTCTTGCTTCCATTTGCAAGATTATTGGCTTGATAAAAGAAAGAGATTTTGACAATGCGATGGCTGTAGATACCTGAAAAATTGTCTGCAAGTTGTTTGCTTAGTTAAGTGTACAGTACATTGTGGAGCACAGTGACATTGTGGGTAGGAAGTCCAGGGATACGGCGACAAGTAGGTACTGTTCAGCTTACACGATAAAGCACATGCTGTCATCAGTTTAGTTACCAGGCTCCAGCTGTGGCCAAACTCACATATTTGCATCGTTACCACTTTTTGTGGGTTCGGATTTGCCTTTAGTTTTAAAGAAAAAAAGGATCTGCCTTCTCTGTTCTATTCAGTAGTGCTTGAGATGAGGTAAAGAAGTAAGTTGTGAATTTCAAACCCAAAGAAATCCAGTGTTATTAATAAAAGCACAAAGATCTTTCGAAACAACGTCTTCAGTTTTCTCCTATGAAAAGTGCAATCTCAGAAAGACAAATCCATCCCAGGCAAACTGGGCATCTGCCGATGCGGCTGTCTGAGTAGACTGTTTAAAGCAAAATGCTTGGACAGAGTAGGTAATAAACTGGTGCTGGAAGGGGCACAATGAGAACAAAAGAAAAGGTGGATAAATTTGCAATAAAAGCCAGATGATGGGGAAGCCAAACAAGTGTTGAGTGAGTTAGAGTCTGGCTGAGAGGCATACCAGGGGTTAACGGGCTCCAGTGACTGAAGTGACTTTTGAACCGAAAGGTACAAAAAAGTCAGGCCAGGATAGGGATGGCTGCCTGCTTAACTTCCCCTTAAGCATCAGATGATGGGAAAAGAAAGACAATTAAAGATTAGCTTGGGTTCGGCATTGGAACAGGAATTCAAAATGAATATGTTTTAATTTCCAGTAATGATATCCGAGGATATGTAATGGTGTTTAAATAAGAGAGTCTGTAGACCAGTCTTGTTCATCTATCTTGATAAGAGGGTTAATGGTGGGAGCCAAAGACAATTTATCTGCGGATCTGCTAAAACCTGTTTATTTCACATAGCAACTGACTTCAGACTTGAAAGTCTTAGAGTCCTTAGGGCTAAATAAAATAACTCAGTGCAAAAAGTGAAGTATGCAAACGATTTTTATGACAATTGTAGCTCTTTTTCTGTCAGCAATTTATTTGCCAACAGGCTATGAATTTTGAGTTTGTTCCAAAGCCAATTTCAACATAATTTTTGCATAATTTCTGTCGGCTTGCCATGATGGGTATTCATTGTTTATTTGTGCCATATGAATATTCATTCAAATTTGCAATAATGTTTCTCTCTACTGATTTGGCAACAATCATATAAGCAAATAATTCATTGAATATGTGTAATTTTTAAATACATCTTTGATCTGAGGTCTACCAAGAGCACTGCAGGACTGAGAACGTTTTTCGTCCAGGCACTCTCAAAAGCATTTGTGTCAGTGTGTCTGATGTTTGGCTTTTCCTAAAACTTCGTTAAACCATTATCCACAATTTGCCACCTCAGTGCTGCAGCTTGCAGCACAAGTCCTTTTCAGTTTTCCATTGCCTCCTATCTTCTCACTCTACTTATTTAATTTTATATTTTAAAACAAAGGACAAACTAGCTAAAGGTACATTTGCGTGTAATACTTTTTCTGCTGCCTTCACATTTTTTTTTTTTATGTCTCCCAAGACCACAAAGAAATCATGAGGCTTTTCTTCTGACTTTGAATGGATAATGACACACAGATACCCAGTCTCGTGGTAGCCTTTTCAAGAACATTTTCTACCCCAAAAAAGCGTTGATAAAAAGACAGAAAAAGTGATCCACAGAGACTGTAAAGGGTTAGTGAGGTTCAAGCATTGCTTTGACAAAATTTCCAGGCAGCATATTGTGAACTTCCCTGCAATGATTCATTCTAGAGCCATTTTCCAGTTTACAAGTTTCCACAATAGTTTGAGTAGAATAAAACCTGGGAACGTATAAAAATAAAGGAAAGGTAAAACTTCTTCACCCTGGGTTATATTTGGTGTTTGGCAGACTGAGAAATTTATCATGCAACTGGAATGACAAGTTTCTGTTTTCATAATTGTTCTGTGTTTGATCACGTATTTCAAAACCAGAACATTTTGGATGCAAAACAAAAGCATTAAAATTACTGTTTTATATGTCTTTGGTTCACTTTGTTGGCCATTTGATATAAGGAAAAACCATTAAGCCCTATGGCCAGGTTCATTGCCACACTCTGCAGGTGAAAAGGGACAATAGGCCTGGCTTGACTAACTGTTTAACATGATTTACCTTTTACTTAGATTAGTGGAGAACATCGCTTGATCTCCTGCTCTGTATCCCACATCCCACTTTATTCTTAAAGCAGGTAGCAACTGGTACTCAAAGCATGCAGTGGGTCTGGGACTGACGGACGTCTGCTATGTGTGGAACTGAATGGGTGTGCGCGTCTGTATATATAGACAAACATAAATATACAAACGTATACATAAAAATGTGTAGGCATATATGCATGTACCTGTGTGCACATGCGTGTAGAAGCAAATATGCATGCGTATTCCAGTTCTTCAAAACAACCCCCCAAATGAACCAGCTAATACATTCCGCCTCAGAGTTTTCTCTGATTTCACTGCTAATATTTCCATGTGGGGGTTTTTTTGTTTGGAAAATAAGCAAGCAATTTCCCATCTGAACCTCCCCCAGTCACAGTATCTTGCCAGACAAGACACGATTTCTCTTCTTCATTTTCCATTTCATGTCCTTTCTCAAAGAAGCATCCCCATCTCCTTCTCCAAAATCGTAGGGCTCTGACAGATGTCTACTTTGAACTGATTTTTTTTTCCGCCCCCTGGAAATACAGCATTCCTGGCAGCCCAACACCCTGTACTGTGGCTGCTTTGTAGTTTTAAATTCTTCTCCACCCTCCACACCCATTAGTCACATTCTCGTCCCTGTGGTGGATCTCTCCAAGTTTATCTTGGTCACCATGATGAATTTACCCTGTGCTGGTTAATGATGTACTCACAGAGTCAATTCATAAAACTAAGTTAGGTATTTATTAAGAGCAATGATGGAGAGGTGCAGTTGCACCTGCCTTCTAGCAATGTGTACACGGACTTCAAATCATGCCCTCTGCAGACCTGGACTCTCCAATTCCCATGCAGCTCAGCAGGTGAATTGAAAAATAGCTTGTAAGGGCTTGGATTTCGCACAGTTACTCTACTGTCAGTAGATCACTGTCATATCTGGATGGCACTACTATAAAGCCACCTGTGAAGCAACACGTGTTCAATATTTTGCAGTGGGGCAATTGGCCTTAAGACAGCATCTCAAAAGCATTAGATTGACCTGCGCAATTAGCGTGGTGGTTGCAATATAATCATCTATTTAATTAGCTTTGCTAGCAATCCCATCGATGCTCCTCCTTCCAATAAAGAAAAAATGCCTTGGAGGGAAGTCTTTCGTCTGCTTTCCAACGGAATTAGTGAACGTTTGAGCAATATTTTACGTGTTGTTGTACACGAAAGAAATATGTCTTGGAGAAATTGATTGTAAAATATGAGTAAAACCTGCCCAAACCGGTGGCCTCCCACTTCTTTACTGACAGGTACAAGCTCAATAAGCAAAAGTGCAACTGCACTCCTGAACTTGATCTAGCTAACAATGTTTGGGCTTGTGCATGGAGCAATAGCCATGCCCATGGAGCAATAGCCATGCCCAGACTCTCCTCTTCACCAAAGAGAAAAGGAAAAACCCGTCCGCTTGAAGCGGTCCGAGGCGATTCACTAAGGGTGGGCAGCGAGTGACTTCTCCCAGTTCTCCCACACGATTGCACCAAAAGAGGCAGCAAGCTGACAGCCAGCTCAGATGGATCTTTCAATTAAAAAACATGGGGTTTGTTCTGAAAATAGAAATTGTTCTCTTTTACACAGTAGTTAATTCTTCAAAGCATGTGTTCAGAGAGGTGAGTAAAATCTATTTCTGTGCAAATGATGTGAGACTTTCACAAAGTGCTGAAAAAGTATTTAACTACAGAAGAAGGCTGAGGACTCTGTCTTCTCACAATTACACCAGAGTCTCCAGAACTTCTTTGACTTAATTACTGTCAAGAACGGTTTGAACAGTTTTGAGCGTAGGGTTGAAACTACAGATGATAATTGCTCTGGTTTGAGTGTGAGACCTTGCCATAATCAAGATTTTTACATTATGGAGTATAAATGAGCATGAGAAACAGAGGCTGTTTACCTTGTCAAGGAAAGGCATTTCCCAGCATGTCCTGCTTCCCAACGCTTCTTATTGCTCCCAGCCGGCGTTGTTCAGAAACTCATTGTGGATCTCCCCAGCCTGTGTACATCGTTCTTGTTTGGCAAGGGCACCAGGACGTCGAAGCATCTTCCTGCTGTGGAACAGGGATGTGACCCTGGGGAGCAGGACTGGGGCATACTGCAGGGCTGGCAGGCTAGACTGAGTGCTGTGACCATCGTTTTCTCGTTCTAGTATTGATCTTTGCAATCTTGGCGGTCCAACTTTCTGTCTGTGATGTTATGATGTATCTGCAGATAACATGCATCAAGATCTAATTGGACTGGATTATTAGCAACATCAGAATTATGTTAAGCCAGCTGCTGAAATAAATACTTATGTACCAAATATGCATACACACACAAACTATGAATATATATATGATACATATATGAATGACAACGCACAATTCTTTCATAGCACTCTTTAAACACTCTTTAAAAGTTCTGTACTTAATTTTATTTTCAGTTTATCTCTGAACGTCAGCTTTAACCTTGGCTTTCAATATTTGGCTTTTCTTATTTCAAAAAACCTACAACTTTGTTGTAATACTAACGGAGTTGGTTGTCGGACGGGGTTTTTTTCATCAGGAAGGAAACTTTGCTTTGAAAGCGAGGTTATTATTTATAGATCCCAAGCCAGGTGCTGTAAATAGACATCAGGATGATATGATATAAAAGGGAAAAAAAATTTAAGAGAGCAGGAGCTCTGTTCTCAGAGAGCTAGAAACTAAATCTTTTAAATATTTGAAAGTTTATTTATTTTGCGAGCAACAGTAAACAAAGTTATATGCTTGTACGTTGGTGATACAGCCAAGTTTAGGACTGACTTTATGAGGAACCTGACTATTGGTTTGAAATGTAAAAGCCTAATAATCAAAAGTCAGTATTTCTGATGTTTGTGTTCATATTATAACCAAAAAGCATTAGGTTTAAGTCATCATTTATCCCTTATGAAACCCTGAAATGATGTCACCCAGTCAGGAGTCAAGGTGCAATGAACCCTCCAGCTGCAGGAGCGACCAGACCACAACCTCTCTGCCGAGGCAGAGGTTCCTTTAATGGAACATGTTGAATGGTGCTAATTACACGACACTTACGCGAATCTCACCAGGAAACAGCCACCTTTGGGTGGCTGGGGAGAACCAGTTTCCTTTCCTGCAAGTTTCTTATGGCTTTGATTCGGATGGTTGCCACGGCTTTCCGTTGGGAAAGAAATTGTTTCCCGTCCTCGCCAGCAAAAGCAACACCCAGACCACGTCCCTGTTTTATGTGTCTGCAACTTCTCTGCAAGTGCCTTCAGCACTGAGGGTACTTCTGACTTGGGCTGTCACTCACAACAGTTGGACCAAGGGTCAGACCTACGCAAAGCACATCACCTGTAGGAGACGTGGGCTGGCGGCGTGTAGGTACGACACCTCTCCTCCGTGACGACACAAGAAGTGACGGCTCAGTCAGGTGGATCTTCCTGAAAACAGTGACAGGTTCTAGACCCAGGAGGGGCCATTTCCCTGGAAATGGGGGTCTTAGCAGCATGCATTGCATGCTTCTCTCAAAGAGAAATGTCATTTGATTATCAAAAAGAGAAAAAGAAAAGCTGGAAACGGAGACCAGTCTACAATGCAGTGTTTCCATACTGAAGTGGTATCCTCCATGAGAAGAGGCATTGCTTGCCGTATCAGATGTTTTATGACAGAGGTGCTAACCTCTGACTGCGGGTTCTGTTGGAAAAGTCAGCACACCCTTACCTAGAGCTGAGCAAGGTCACTTCTACGCTACATAGAAAAAAGCGATGTCCCTTGGCCCAAACTGGATGAGACTCATAAATAGTGAATAATTTGAAGCAAAATATTTCCTTAAGCTCAATATAAAAAATTCCCGTCCTGTGCTCAAATATGTGAGAAGTTCAAAATTTCAGACAAGAACTACTTGTACCAAGAGGATGTTGTCTGTTGTCAGTATGTTATACGTCAGACGTCAGAGAAAGGACTGCTTGGTGAGCCTGAAAGCTATAAAAGTCTCAACGGAGAAATTACAAGCTGCTTTACTGAGCAGTGTCTAATATTGCAACTGAGGTAACACAAAAGCAACACAAGAAAACTCCACCACATCGGTACGGACCCAGCTGAGCTGTAGTGCCCTGAATTGTTCCACCCCCGATTTTCATCGTCGTCTCATCTCTCGCTCATGCTCGCTACCAGTCAGAACAACATTACGAAACAGGAATGTCATACAAAAGTGTTTGAGGTTTTAAATATCATGTCTGGCACTTGGGCTCCAGGGAGCGAACACAATCAGGTCAACTGAAGGGAGAAAAAAGTAGGTTTAAGCAGAAATTCCACTGATTTGCCTGGAAGGGATGGAGGAAAGGCAACGTGGGCTGTGTTCACCTTCAGGGTAGGGAGGCACATTTTGCACCTCAAAAACCGAGCCAGAAGTTAGGACTCTGATCCTAGAAACAGTGCACGGCCCTGTGCAGCTTAACACCTCTGAATAGTCCCGCCGAGCTGTGGGCAGTGGTACTCACATGCAGAATTATCCGCAGGATCAAGCCCGAAGGAGCAGTGGCAGTCCCAGATACGGTATCCATAAATCCCGTTTCTTAGGCCTAGTTCTAACCACCAGAAGGCCGGAAAATGAGCAAGCCTGCTGTCCTAATTATACAATGAATTGTGCTCTTAATCACTGTAAAAATGTTTAAATAATAAAAATAAAACCAGATTTACACAGCTTCCCCCACTCCCCACCCCCGAAACATGTCTTAGTTCATTTTTTCCTCACTGACCCTGAAAGCTGTTTCCTTTTCATATTTTGCCAAGCCCCCCCCCACGTGTTTGGAAAGAAATCAGTCTTCTCAGACTGGGAAGGCTTGGTCAGTTCCTATTTGCTAACTAAAACTGGAAGAGGTTAGCTTTGACTTTGGTCCTTTAAAAATTAAGCTCTTATGCCTTTCTGTTGTTGTTGTTGTTAAAATATCCTAAATATGCCTTCAAAATCTCCTAAAAGTGAAACTAACACCTGGTGCAGGAACTCCCATGCCAACATTTAGCCTCATGGCAATGCACATTTTAGCCCGAATTTCACCTCAAAATGAAAAGGCAGAGGGGACAGCAGTGATTCAAGAGCTGTCAGGTTACGCTTACCTGTCAAGTTTCTTTCTATCATCTGCCGACTAATTAAGGTAACCTTGTCAAAGGATTAAATTAACACTCAAGTGAAATGACAGAGCTTTAGACATTCTGGCTAGAGGTTATCCCATTTCTCTCTTCTTGGCTGCAAGTGGCTGTTGCACACATGCTTTCTGCTGCCCCACTGAAATTATTTTCCATTGCAACACTGAGACATTGCAAAGCTGATTAATCATCCCTCTTCTTCAGAAAGCCAATTTTTTTCTCTGCTTTCTTGTTGAATTTTATGCACAGCAGCCAGACAAAACAATGGGTTGCACAGTGGAAAGGTTTTGGGTAGTAAAAACACAACATGGTGAGTCAGGGTATGGTGCCCAGTTTCTCTGGCTTTACTACAAACATACTGTGCAACCCTCAGCTGTTTGGTAGAAGATGAATTTCATAAAAAAAGATCAGGGACCAGTTTGTCAAAAGGAACTCATGTTTGCTAACGAGATCTTCCGAAAAATAAATCTGTCCATGAAAATTATATTTGAAGCTTTAAAGTGCTGAGCATTTTACAAAATTTGTTAAATGCTTGTTAGGTTTACCCCGTGTGCTTTGCATTACCTCGATTCTTCATCCCTGTAACAGTTTTTTGCCACTTACAGACATTTGGGGCAAAGGAATTCATCGCTGTCTAGAATACCATCGCAACCTCAGAAAAATCACTGAGACAAACCCATGGGGTGGGCAAGAACGTGTCTTATTGTGTACATGTAACCCCCATTTTCCAGGCAATCTTAACAACAACTCTGAGGTCTGTGATCTGTTAAATACAATTAAAGTAAATGGGCGAGGCTAGGAACTATAGGTTAGTTTTCTGCAAGAAGTCCCCAGTACTAATATGGGAGCTGAACTGGATAATAAAGTTGACTTGTTTATGAAAAGCTCAAGTAAAAGAGTCTGTGGAGTTGAAAAGACGGGGACAATCACTTGAACAGTGAAAATATGACAGGCAAAAAAGGAAGCCAAAGGAGCAGCGTCAGCTAAAAATGGAGTTAGCAGTGAATTTTACAACTCTTCAGGGAGAGGAAGCCTCAAGACAGAGAAAAAAAAAAGATCATTTGCAAGCTAATCCAGGCAAGAGAACAAATGATAAGGGATACGAACAGACTTGCTTATGTTAGAGGTAAATAAGGTATATTGGAAATGAATGCTGAATTAATTAGCCATGCTTGGAGTGATTATTTTGCAAGAGTACCACACGAAGAGAATGCAAGAGAGGAATTAAATCATGTAAATCCAACTGGGATGAGATTGGCTGTATTTAGAGGGAGCAAGTCATAAAAGCAGGTAGAAATACGAAAGCGAGGGAAGTCTCCTGACGAAGTGCCAATACATTTGCTGAAGTGACTTGTTACGGAAGGCATGTTTGATTGCTTTCCTAAGTCTGAGAAAGTACTAAACCAATGTTGTAAAAGCTTTGCAGAGTATACATTTAAATGTAGAGGAGTATTAAGCTCAGCACAAATTATCCAAGTGAAATGGTGCTGCAGAATATGAAGCCTTGGCATAGATTACTGGAAGCATCTGTGGAGAGACTGAAATTTAGATGTGTTAGACAGTTCCACGCTAGGACAGAGTGGCAAGCTTGCTGTATGGATTTTCTTGGAAATTTAGAGAAAAGAGACAGCTACTGGAATGGTCTTTGTAGAAATGGAAAAGGCACACGCTCAAGCAAGTCGGTTTGGAGACCTTTGTATGTGCCACCTCTGCCAAAAAAGGTGCTCAAAAGTGAGAAAATATGAAGGAGAACTACTACAGAACGTGCTATTACTTAGTGAGAAGCAAAAGCTTGTGATGGCATATTAGCTAAATGGCAACACTTTCTTACGTAGGCATGACTTAGAGTGATGTTGGTAAGACTGAAGCCTTGATAGGTGGTGAAAGGCATCCTCTACAAACGACAGCAAAGGCAAGACCTTAGAGGAAGCAGTTCTAATACCTTTTTCTGATCGCTTTTTCATTGCACCTTAGCTCTGTGGTGTAAGCGCAGCCCAGACGGACTGTTCTTTAAAGATGGTCTCAGCGTGGGAAATCAGTGTACTTCAATTTCTGGAAAGAATGTTATCTAGTTGATCAAATGGTTAGCTGCTCTGTGAAAGGAAAAAGGAAAGAACAGGGGATTTTAGTTCAGGTTGTTCCAGTCAAAGACAAGCTGGGGGATTAAAAAAAAAGGCTGAACTTTGGGTGGAATATATGCACCTCAGGATGGTATTAGTAGACAGTCCTAAAACGACAGTGAAAGAGACAATGATAGAGGCCATAGACCTCACATTCAGACAGGATTTAGCAGCAACTAAATTTGTAGGAGATAGCTGGCTACAGGCACGGTAAAGAAACCTGCAAATGTTGCTAACTCCAACCAAGGAAAAATGTACGACAGAAGAACTTCAATGATTTTTGCCTCTTCTCCGAAATGTCTGTCATTATCAAGAAGTACTGTACCCTTCAGGAATACAAAATGTGGGGAAATGTATTTGGCTCCTCAAACACAGGCAAATAACCTGTATCATAGACAAGTTCAGTTTCCTCATCTTTCCATAGGAAAAACGCAGCCTGTGCATAGGCAAAGCATATGTATGGACAGACAGCTGGGTGTCTCTTTGGTCCGCCCACCTGCCTTTTGAAGCAAAGAGCCTTGTTCCAACACCTTCCACGCCCAAGTTTACGACCACGTATGACCGTCAGCCAGGCTGCATGTTAAATCCTTCATAAGGCAGACGTCGTATTGTCCGCTTTCGCACTTTTACTGCTAGGCAAAACGGGCTGAAAGCTGGGCCCAAAAGCTGGACTTCTCAAATGAAGAGTTTGCAGCATTTACCGAATCCTCGACTTGTTCTGCGTGCTGCCACCAAATATCGGCTTTGGGGTGCTTGGGTTTTTTGTGATGTGGTTTTGTGTGTGGGTAACCCACGCCCTCGCAGCTCAGCCCTACAGATACAGCATGGTATTTAAGTATTAGGTATTCTTGTGACGGTTTTCTTTTACAGACCTCTATTGGAAGAGAAAAGGCTTTGAAAGAGAACTCGCTCTTCAAGCTGTTAGCCCTGTGACTAGCTACTGCCTTGTTAGTTCTCTAGTAAGTTAGATATTATGTTGGTCTCTGTAATTATTTTCTCTAACATTAATCTAGCTTACAGTTGGCATCAAAAGCCATGGATTTCGCTCACACTGTTTTTCTGCAAGAAGAAACAATTCTTTAATATGCAAATCAAAGTGGTGAAGTCAGATGAACTTAGTCAGCATGTCCTTGAAGGAAAGAAAAGCTTTCATGAAAAACTCAAGGTTACAGTTATGTTCAAAAGTACAATGAAAAATCTACTTAACCCTTTAGAACAGATAAGGGGGAAGATCATTTCCTCATGAAAAAGAAATTATTCTTGTGTAGGATATTAACAAAAAATGGGAGCTAAATTAGTGGGAGGGGTGTTATGCAGAAACTGAACTGTAATTTTGACAAATACTGCAGCCTTATCTTTCTTATTTTGGTGGACAAAATGCACAAGACGGTTGAAGAACCTGTCCTCACAGACACCTTGCAGGAATCCATCTGGAAAATACCTTGACAAAAGAAGTCTTTCCATGCTAACAGGTGTTCGGATCGGCAAATACAATTGACTTCAGTTACACGGCTGTAAAAGGCTAGCGGCCCATGGGCTTTGAAGCCTGACATGGGATACTGCCATACAGATTCTTCAGAGTTTGCAATGCAGGCCCAGGCAAGGAAGATTTTTCTAATGAGTGTGGTTTCCCTTCAGGACTGAAAAGCAATACTGACCTACCAAAATTTATAAAAACTCTCTTTAACAAGTCCCTGTGCACGTGCTTTTCAACAAACACATATCTAGCCGAAAAGCTCATTTAAAATGGATGTTTGTCCTAATTCAGAACTTACTCCTCCAGCCTACGTCACGTCTGGGGAATCCAAACCAAGAGACGGTCCCTGCAACACAAAATGTTTATTGACCATGATCGACTGGATGAGAAGGTGAATTCTGGAACAAAGCTTCACCCGGGATGAAGAGGTCTAGACACTCTCTGATGTCAATCCGGTGTTAGGATCTCATTTTTACTTTCATGAAGACAATTAAGACAGTTTTATAAAGAACAGAACCCTGGTGTCCATTGAACTTTATGAATTGATCACGTCATCCCTGATGCTTCCTAAAAGCAATAGAAAGCCAGTTATGCCTTATCTGATTATCACTGTAAGGCAAAAATATCTTCAGTGAATTAATAGATACTGCAGACATTTTTTTTTCCCCCCAGAAAAATCAATATAATCCATATCGTACTACTTAGCTCTATCAACATTAAGGAAATGAAATAAGTAAATAATGGAAATCAATTATCAAACACATAAAAGTAACATCCATCATCCTTTCAAGGGACAATAACAACATCATAAAGAGCACAAAGAAGGAAAACAGTATTTGATCTTGTCTATGTATACTGAATTCTGTCTATATTTTAAATCATCTGTCCTAATCAGAGTCAGCGTCAGCAGGCCATAGGCGAAGGAGCCTCTCATTCTGATTTTAGAAAACTGAGGTCAAGAAGAAAGGCTGAATATAGCAAAATCTCCACTGGCTCAAGTACGATACTTTTCATTGTCTCCTGGAGATCCCCTTAGCTAGACCTAGCCTTCAACAGGACTTTTGCTGCACCGGCTACTGAGTCCTTTCCCATCATATTCCAGCGTGAAGGAATGCCACGCGGCATTTTCCCCTCCTGAAAGCTTTTGATTTTATTGAAGTTTGACCCTGCATTAACAGATGTGCCGAAGGAATTTTTTTCATTTCCAGCAAAGCCGGCCAAAACCAACGTTGAACAGCTCCGCGACTTTGACAGCCAAGAACTGTCTGAAGCAATATCTTACTAAAATAATCTTTGAGGTCCTTACTTATAAACTCACAGCCATAGGTGTGCTAGGGAGAAGCAATTCCCCTTCTGCTGAGTTTTCATTCTGGGACGGGCACAGATGCTACGCTGTTTTACAGGTCTTGGGTACTGTCTGTGCTGCACAGCAACCACTTGACAATAGTTCCTGATTCTTGGTGTAATTTTAGCAAGATCTTACACATGTGAAGAACAGACACACGTTCAGAGCTAAGCTAATTTTCCTTCCCTAAACCTGCCAGGCCTGGGAAATGTCGGACAGGAGCTCCTTCCATCCAGAGCATCCTTTTCTGGTACCCCTCCAGTGGGGGAAAAAGCAGTTACCTCCCTTCCCTTACATGTCCGCTGTTAACCAGGTTAGCACCCAATCCCAGTTACTTCCCCTCGGGTTGACAGGCTCGTGGGCACACCCGCGCTCGGTAACGCGTATCAGCTTGGCCTTGGATGCAGCCCATGCCCTCCTTCCCTCACCTACCGCATGCTGTTCGTGCCTTAATCTACAACTGTTTAATTGGCCATACGTTATCCCTCCTGTATTTGGATGAGTAGCTTTGCTTGCGCTGACTGCTGACACCATACGATTGCGGAAGGCTAAGCAAAACCTCAGCTAGGACATATAAACACTGAGACGGCCAAAGAAAGATGGGTAACAGAGTTGCTGTTGCAAAAGTTTCTAGGATGATTTTTGCAAATATTGCTAAAATGGGTTCAAGACCAGACAAATCCAGACAAGGCCCGAGGCTTAATACATTCCGTTATTGTTATAAAGCTTAAAACTTACTATTAATGCAAATGCATCGTTTCCATTAATATTATTAGTATTATCGCTTGACAGCCTTACTGACCTTGGCCTGTCTCCGTCCCCGTGTCGGAGCTCAGTGAAGTCTTGGTTCCTCCGCGGCTCTCCGTACCTCCTGCGCCTCTGCCATCGCCACCCACGCACGGGACCAGCCACATCTCTGTCCTGCCACCACCCAGACGGGGCCACTCGCTGGGACTGCGCCAGAGGACAAACTCCAAAGCCCTGGTCAGTCCCGTCTCCTCTGGGGCAGTCAGAACGGCCGGTGCCTCCCGTCCTGAGCAAAGGCACCGAAAACACGCAGCAAACTGCGTGTCCAGCTTGGCAGGCAGCTGTACAGAGTTGTGCAAAGACCTGACAGACTCAGTGCACCTCTGCCTCTCCTGTAGGCACGCTGCCTTTCATCCCTTTCTGTGATTAGGGTACATCTCTTTCCAGAGGGCACTTCAAACCGTCCTGGGACCCTTGCCTTGCAAGTCTCTTCCATTACATCAAACTGGTTTGACTTCATTAAGCCTCAGTTAACTTCAGGTCCCGGTGGCAGTATTTCTTATGTTGCTTATTGACGGAGGTGCAGTAACTACTCAAGTCTGCAAGGACTTCATTGGCAGTAAGAGGAGCAGCGGGTACATTTAAGGAGGTTGCTAATAAAAACCCGGCTTCAGCACCTTTCAGAGGCACGGGGAAAAGAGCTGAGCTGAAAACTTTTTTGCAATCAATAAGCTAAATTTCTCTCTTTGCCATGACGCACCCATGGCCTTTTATTGAAAGGCAGAAAAATGGGTACCTACCAAGGGGATGAATGCAGCAACTAACTGTGCCCCACGCTGTGCCTTGCTCTGCCGGCTGCTCCGGCCAGCTCTGCCAGCTGTTTCTGTTATTTCCCCTTGCCACAAAACTGATATATTGCTCAGGACCTGCAAAGTCCTTTTGCATAGAGGACACTCCTGGAACAGGTTCTTCACTTTACAGTTGACTCCAAAAGTCATAAGCAAAAAAAAAAAAAAAAAAAAAAAAAGGTGTGTGATGTTTTTGGTTTGTTTTTAGAGTGTAACTCCTGCATCCCAGGACTGGCTGCTGTTGTTTTGTCTTAGAGCAATTACTCATGCCAGGCACCTAACTGGCCTGGCCACCCAGGCACCTACAGCTACAAACCCTCCTCTGCTTTACCACGCGCTGTCTTTTTCAGCAGAAATGCCTCCCAAGCACAGCGATACGACAAGTGCCAGCTGTCCCTGTCCCAGGCCAGCCCGCTGGTCACGCCGCTTGCCTTTCCTTCTCTCCACCGCGTCTTCGTAGAGTACTGCCTCTTCCCCGCTGGAATAATTTTGCAGGGAGGATCGCTTGCTTGCTTTTAGGCATCAGCCACTAGATCTATCCAGATGGCACAGAAGAGTGAGGAGAACCTGGTACATCGTAGTTTAGTAGTGTCTGAGTTACCCCCTGTTTCCAGTGGGTTTGTCTAAGCCGAAATTGCCCCAAAGTGTTCCTGCTGTAAAAAAATTCCTCTTCTATTGCCTTTTAGCCAAAATCACATAAAGAAACTATATTGGAGCCCCCAAACTGAAAAAACCCTAGAGCTAAGATGTCATTAAACAGTTCTAGATGCTGCTTGTTCCAGGCGGTGCTTTATTTCAAAAAGCGGGTTGGGGCTGTCACATCCCCTTTCTGCTGTTCCAGCCCTCCAGCCCTACGTTGGGGCTGATGAAGGTCTTGGAGGAAGGATCAGGAGGAGTTTGGCTGTGGCAAGACACAGACCTGCTGTTTTGCTTCCCAAACGCATACCTCTTTGCTGAGATTTCACGAAAATACTGTTGGCCAGGCTCCACCGGTGCCTTGACAGATGGCCTCGGGAGAGGCAGTAAGTGCCACCAGCAAAGCACAGAGTAAATCCCTGGAAGTAGAAGAGTCCCAGTCTTTCTGGGATAATTCATGATTGCTGGACATGGTATTGGAAACACAATAAAAGATTATATAGTTAATTTCTCACTTTTTACAACCCTTAGTTCAGCGGGTCAGGCTTAGCTGTGGCTGAAGTTGTTCTGGTTTATAAAACCGCTTTTATTTTTTAGATCAAAGTTAATACAGCAGACAAACATCACACTTAAACTGTGGCATGGCAGAGACAAGACGAACGACAGTTATCGTTTGTCACTTAGGAAGCAGAGCCAAAATCCTCCCGTCTTTTAACACCTGTTTAACCTTAATTTTGCTGATTTGCACAGTCATTAATTAACTACATATGGTATACACAGCTACCCTGATAGATCTGGAATTTCACAGTCTATTAGAGTACATAATTTGCATTTACATCACAGTGTTGTTAAACCAAATCATTATCTTAACCTACACATACACATCAAATTTTAGAAAGTCAAAACAACTTGTCTCCTACTGTTTTTCTAATTATAGATATTAACATCACATTTCTTCTTACTTAGTCAAAATACATTCCACAGACAGTTACATCAAAAATTTTATTGCCCTAAACCCTAATTATAGAAAGTAAAAAAAAAACAAACCACAAACCAAAAAGGCCCAAACCACAGACCTTAGCTGTGGGAAGGGTAGCTCGCACTTTTCCCTGTGTTAACAACTGCAGCTTTAATTCTCCTGGTCTCTGGCTTCCACCTTTACTTTCCCTTCTTACCAAATTAAAAGATGTTCCTGATGGCCGTATGCTGGCACGGAACCCTCCTCCATGGTGGGGACCGTGCAGTAGCCAGCGGGCAGCACCTCCCCACTCCGGCACTCTGCAGCCTCCTGCTCAAACACCTTCTCGCTGCTTGCCCAGACCTAAGCCTAGCTCAGGCTTTAATGCACCAGCAAAGCAGGCCTATTTAAAGTTTCCAGGTTTTTTTAATTTTAAAATTTGAGCAAAATGCAAATTTGGTTCAGGACATGTAATTACTAGTTTCTTCTGACTGAGGGTTTTTTTCTCTCCATCACAGCTAAGCTGTGACTGCAGGAGCAGGATGAGCTGCTGCCATGCAAGGGTTGGCTCTGCACCTGGGTTTTGGTAGTCAGCGTGGATCGTAACAGCTGTTACATTATTAAAAAGTCTCCTGGTTTCAGCTGGGACAGAGTTAATTGTCTTCCTAGCAGCTGGCACAGCGCTGCGGTTTGGGTTTAGGATGGGAAGAACGTCGATAACACCCTGATGGTTGCAGTTGTTGCTAAGTCAGGTTTAGACTCAGTCAAGGGCTTTTCAGCTTCTCTGGCCCAGCCAGCAAGAAGGCTGGAGGGGCACAGGAGAGTTGGGAGGGGACACGGCCCGGAGAGCTGACCCCAGCTGGCCAAAGGGGTATTCCATACCCTGGGACATCATGCCCAGTATAGAAACCGGGGGGCTTGGCTAGGGGGAGCGGGTTGCAGCTGAGGAACTAACCGGGCATTGGTTGGTGAGTGGTGTGCGATTGCACTGTGCATCACTTATTTTGTGTATTCCAATCCTTTTGTTATTATTATTATTGTCATTTTATTATTATTACCATTATTATTTTGTTCCTTTCCATTCTATTAAACTGTTCTTAACCCACGAGCTTTACCTTTTTTTTTCTGATTCTCTCCCCCAGCCCCCTGGGTGGGTGGGGGAGTGAGTGAGCGGCTGCGTGGGGCTGAGTTGCCGGCTGGGGTTAAACCACGACAAAAAGGAACCAGAGGAGGAAAAAAAACCCAGAACCCAAACAAACAGGTGACCTCTTAAACTGGTCTAACTGAAGGTAAAGCAAAAAACTGAACTGGAAGGCCCCTGGCTGAGCTGCAGCAGAAAGGTAAGGCCGTGGTGCCCGGTCAGTGCTGAGCTCCCCCCACAAGCACTCGCTCCTCGGCTCCAGCACTTGGGTCCCACCAAGGACGAAGATGCCTCTGCCCGCTTTTGCCCACCGTTGCCATCCCGTGGCCCCCAGCCTGTGGTGGCCCCGCAGGCAGCCACGGCTTGCCCTGCTCGGCCCCACGGCTGAGGGCACCCCAAATCAGTGGGTCTTTTCTTTGCCCTGGTCACTCTTTTAACTCCTGACCGAGTGCTGTGTCTGTGTAACAAGAGGCTGAACCAGCCACTTACGTTTTTTGTTTCTTGGCCGTGCTGGCGAGCCTGCAGCCGTAGCCAGGTGTCGTGGTTTAACCCCGGCCGGCAACTCAGCCCCACGCAGCCGCTCGCTCGCTCCCCCCCCCCCAGTGGGATGGGGGAGAGAATCGGGGGAAAAAAGGTAAAACTTGTGGGCTAAGAACAGTTTAATAGAACAGAAAGGAAGAAACTAACAATGACACTAATAACAACAAGAAAGGGACAATAATAACAAAAGG
>JAVKLA010000028.1:1957128-1977515 GCA_034782735.1 Sagittarius serpentarius
AAAGCCCTTGGCTGAGTCTAAACCCGACTGAGCAACAACTGCAACCATCAGGGTGTTACCGATGTTCTTCCCATCCTGAACCCAAACAGCAGCGCTGTGCCAGCTGCTAGGAAGACAATTAACTCTGTCCCAGCCGAAACCAGGAGACCAGGGTATTGGAAGTGGTGTCTGCCACATTTTGTAATGTGATAGTTTGCGTATTTTGATTTCCCTAATACTGCTGCAGCACTATGGTGAGTGGCCTTCTTATGCACATCCACCTCAGGCACAGAAACAAAAGCAACACAACACGTTGTTCAAATATTGCATATAATGAAAAGTCTCCTCCCCTCCTGCCACCCCAATAAAAAGTCAAACCCCGGGTAGCTTACAGGAAAAGGTTGTGGGAGGGTTGGTTTTTTTTTTGAGGGAAAGGGTATAAGTCTTTTTTTAAAGGGACTTTGCTATGGAAGATGTTAGGCCTCATACAGTAGATGCTTTTTATTTTTTTTTGTATCAGTTGATGTCAAAGAGAGGTAATAATTGATTATGTCTGTACACAGTAGCCTGAATTCTCTGCCACACATTTTCTCTTTAGCCTTGATGTGTTAGCTGTTGTCTTGATGTGTTTAGTTATCAAGATTTTCTGCCTATATAACATTCACGTAAAATAAGTAAATTAGTTAAAGGCAACCCCCCTAGCCACTGGGCTATGTATAAATGAAAAGGCTTATGTGAATTAATATTTTAATTGACTTTGTGAAAAATAGTGACTCGGCAAACTACTGCTATTTTGCTTTCCCCGATTTAGTGGCAAGCTTCAGATTTTGCCTGTCTGGAAAAGAATATTTCAGTGTCTGAAACTACTCATCTGGCTACTGAAATTAGCTGCAACAATTGGTCACTGCAAGTGCTTTTTATTGGTGTCACTCTCTTAAAGCAGTGAAAATAAACTTACAGAGAGGCAAAGGCTCTATAGTAAATTTTGACAGACAGGTACTAGCAAATAACTTGCTTTTTTTCTCCTTTTGGCTATTAGAAGGTTGCAGACTGTGGTGTGCTGGCAAGAGTGGCCTCAATGTACTCATCCTTCGAGAAGGCTGCGCCAGTTCTTCACCTATTTTCACTTTGGGCCTGATCCATGGCTTGGTGAAGCTGCTGGAAGTCTTTCCAGGGACTTCTGTGGGCTTTAAAATTAGTTGTAAGCAAAAGGTTTAAGCTTTGCAAGAGTTTAGTGCGCGCTTTCTTCTGGCAAAGCAATACCAATGGCCACAGAGGAAGGAAACTGCTTTTAAAATTGCATTAAAAATGCTAAAGTGACTTCGATTAAGGAATTAGGTTGAAGAATAATGCATTGGCGTGGTGTCTTGTTAGAGCACTGTGCCTGGCTAGCACCAGTACTGGTGCATGCGCCTCGCCGGACTTGCAGGGCACCGTGGTGTGCCGACCTTTTGACGGATGTGGCCCAGTCGAGATGGTGCAAAACCCGGCGGGGGGAGTGTCGGGGAGACAGACCTTGAAGCGCTTGTGTCAGATGGAGTTGTTTGGCTCGGCCCTCAGAGGAGTGGAGCAAGAGTTAGGAGCAAGTGCTCCTAACCCAGGCTATCAGAAGACGTGACCGTCATTGCTTTTCTCCCTTGTTTTTTGGAACGGCCTGGCAGGCGGGGATGCCCCCCACCCTATCGGTATCATCAGCTGCAGGCTTCAACCCCCTTGCCTGGGGATAAAACTCAATCTCCCACTTTCAGCCTAAATGTCTGAAACTGGTTTTAAGCCACTATTTAGAAACTGGCTAGTCCCCTGAAAAAGAGCCAGCACTGCCCAGTCCTTCGGCAGACGTTGGTGCACATCTGCCCTCCAGCGAAAACGCCGGGCTTCAAGTGGCACGGGGCTGGAGCTGGTCCTAAGCAAGCCCAGCCCCAGCACCGGCAGCGTCCAGCGTGGGCGGCCGCTCAGACACACACCTGTACCGGGTATTGCCCAGCTGACAGTAAAGGCCCTTTGCAAGCTGGGTCCTTGATGGGATTGTCCCCTGTGTGCACCGTGTCGCTGTACCTGCTGGGGGCTGGGGCCACACTCTGCCCTTGAGGATGGTGGGGCAAGGGGGGAGGTTTGCCAAAAAAGTTGCCTCTGTTTTAGCTGCCTAATACCTTTTTGACCTAGCCTTAAAGTCTTGGACTTAAAGCCTTGGACCTGAAGTCTTTGATCAAGAGCCTCATCCCTCTCCCTCTCTCCTTCACGGCAGTAAGCGGTCGCTGCCCTCCTGGCCAACATCTTCCGCTGGCTGAAGCTGGAAGTGCCCAGCGGTGACCTGGGGTTTCCCTCTGCTGCTCCTTCCCACTTCCCTAGCATAAAGCTTTGCATGCGTCATGCTGCTGCTATTCAATGTTCAATACATTAGCTCGTTAGTAATACCTGATAATCTCGGTGCATAAAATCTCTTGTTGGGTCCATTCCACTGTTAGTAATTATGGGTGTGTATCTGCCTTTACGGACAAGCTCCAAGTTTCTGTATTTTTAGGCCCCTTGTTTGTCCCCTGCCCTCCTTTGGATTGCCGCCTCCGTCCCTCCCGCTCCTCTCACGGCTCCCGCGACACAAGCAGTGCCACGGAACTCGGAGCTCGCTCTGCCTGCTGGCGGGAGCGGGCGAGTAACAGGGGCGGAGGAGCTGGCAAAGCCTCCCTTGCAGCGCGCTGGCTTGCACAGCCTGTGCGTGCCAAGGTGTGAAAAAAAAAAAGAGTCAGCACTTCCGATCGGGGCTGCAAGTCTCGCTGGCGAGACGCTTCTGCGGGCTAACGCAGCTCAGTGCCAGGACGGTTATTCCCCAGCCCTGACACGCGCTGCATGCTGGGATTCCCAGCAATGCACGAGTAAATTAATGGCTCGCTCTTCGTTTCTTGGCCGCGGTCGACATAACGTTGGGGCCAAGATCGTATTTTTTACAGCATGCTCCTATCCAGTGGCACCAGCCTTGAACTTTTTAGTCTTTTCTACAGGTGTAGATAACCTCTCTGGAAGCGGTGGCAGCTGAGCTCTTGCAGCTGTGATTAGGGGTGAATTGGGTGTTCTTCTCAAAAATACCTTTCCCTTTTGCTTGCTGTTGTAGAGCAGGTTGTGCTCGTAAACCCGGTGGAGAGGGAAGGGGGGAGTGAATGACCTGAGAGCTGGAAGTTAGCTATCCGATTCATATTTAAAATAAATAAATGGCAAGGGTTTGTTGGCTGTGTGAAGCTAGGCATCAATCTATGGAGTCAACTTCTGAGTTTAAACATATTGCACTATGACCAGCGATTCTCCACAATACAGTAGGATTTATTAATAGAAAATATGTCAATATGAGTTTGTCTTTGTACATGTTAGCAACATGTACAGTGAAACACATTTTTTTTCTCAATCTATACTGTTATAGTTCTTTTGTGTTATCTGACATAACCATTTATATTTTGGGCTTAAATATGTTATTTGTCAAAACGTACTTTCAGTGTTAATATACCTTTAAAATCATAGTTTATCTTTTAAATATTGAATTCATATTATTTTTTTTCAAATCAATATTGCTCATGTTAGTGCAAATTTGTTAATCTTGAGATAGGTTAACCATTCCTTCCAGACCATAAACAGCATTTAATAAAACAGTGAGATTTATATAGCTCTACACAGCTGAACAAGATTCTAATACGAAGCTTGTTAAAAAAAAAATTCCGACATTTTACAGTACATCAATTGCATTTTATACATTTTTTTTGGGAACAGTTTTGTTTCTTCTCTATTTCTGTGTGTGACCTAGTACAAGAATGAAGGGAACAGCAATAGGTAATGATAATTTCCTCAACATTAAAAAGAATGCATCATATATATCTTGCTCAGTATGGCAGCAGTGTTGGATTTCCAAGCCTGGAAAAGAAGCCAGGTAATTCAACACCTTCTCAAAACTCAGTACAGCAAGAGTGAACGTTACCGGTCGGAGCACTTGCCACTACAGAAGAATGGAAACGGAACAACACAAAAGTTTAGACAAAAGGTGTTTTATGCCACTTCATCGATCCAGAATCTCTCACTTGAGCAATGGTCAACATTTGACTCCAAGTAATTCCTAAGAGCTGAAAGGGGGCAATGTGGGCACTTCAGTAGTCTGACGAACGGAAATAAATCCAACTTACAATAACCTCCTGTCCTAAGAACTTCAAACAGGATGACGGCTCCCCTCGGCCTGTCGGCAATCCTGCGCCTGGAGAACTGCACCCGCCTGGCGGTTATCAGGCAGTCAAGAAGAACTTCAAGTTGCGAGTGACATTCTTTATTAAAAAAAAGTTTTTATACTGAAAATGTGCTTTGTTCAAAAGAGCGCTGCAAATGTCACTTATCTTATTAAAATCAATGTAATAAATAAAATATAAACAACTTGTGTCCAAAACTATGAATAATATTTTTATCTACCTCACTATACATCTGGCCCACTGTGCCCCTCCCACCCACCCTTTCTTAAATTTTTTAAAAATTTTTTTGCATGCGATTTTTTTCCCCGTTTACTACAAAGAGCAGATAAGGTTACATATCGTACACTGGGAAAAGCTGCCAAAAAGATTAAACTATAGTCCTAGATTACCAATAAACCAATTCTACGTCACAATACCCGCCTGCATCAACTACTCGGGCTGCATCCTATAGAGCAGGCGACGACTTGTGAGAGACTTCTCCCCCTGCGCACAGCCAGAAGTGTGCCAGGTGATGTTAAGACTATTACAATGACTAATCACAGAAATGTTTGCAACCTAAAACAAATTCCTTAACTGTAATTTAAGCAATTTACAACTACTCCATTTGTGGTGGGTCTTACGCTGTGAAAACTGTACGCTGAACTGTTGCCTGAATCAAAGGAATGAAGAAATGCTAGGTTCTTTACATCTTTTCTTTACTGCCAGAATCCCAAGAGCTAAGATGAATATGCCAGCTCTTCTGGCCTCCTAGCCTACCTTCCTTTTTTTTTAACTTCCCAATTAAAAAAAATTCTCTGTCCCTTACGTTTTTTATTTTTTTTTAGGGTTTTACTTTCAATGCACAGAAATGGTCAGTATCTTTCGTATCTGAGGAATGTGCTCTGGGTGTCGGGTTTTCTTTTTGGTATGGGTTGAAAGAAATGATTGTCCTAATGGTTCAGGAGTTGGACCCTTCTGTAGCCTGAATAGTTTGGAGACTCCAGACTGACGTCTGTTGGGTCTTTCTTTTCCATTCCCTCAGGGAGATGGCAAGATCAAACTCTGCCTTCCTTCAGCACTTGCTGGTTGGTGGCTGAAGAGCAATGAAATTTCCTCAAGAGAAGATCAAGAGATGCTATTTTAAAGGAAATGGCACCTACGGGTGAAGGAGTCAGTGAAAAATATCTGATAACCCCTTCCTTTGTGAGTATGTGGCCTAACAATTTTGAATTGCTATCGATGGTTAAGAAAGTGAGTAAGAGAAAGCACATCCTGGAGTTTCCACTGTTTAAAAAAACTGAAATCAAACAAAAATTGAAGCTTGAACAAGGAAAACACTGGATGAAAAGAAGTCTTACGCCACACAAACACACACACTCAAACACACGCACACAGAACACTATGCATACGTGGACACACACAAGTAAGAATGTGTATTTGTATGGTAGGTTCTTGGAAATAGACATTCTTAGCAAATATGGATGACAGATCAATTGTAATTTATTTTCTTTTAACACTGTATCATCATAAAGAAAACTGGTATAAATGAAAAAAATCTATTTCAAATATCTACATCTAAAATTTTAGGCAGTGAAAAAGCACTTCGTTGACAAGGAGTGTGGAATGATGAATGTTAATTGTCAGAAACTGCTGAATGCCTTTTTTTTTTAGTTGCCACAAACAAATTCACATATCAGAACAAACAATACTGCTAAATATTCCTTTTTGTTTTTTTGATTTTTTTTTGATTTTTTTTTTGTTAAAACGCACCGGGGAAAAGAAAACAAAAAACTGGAAATTCATACATCTTTCAAAATTTGAAATTGAAGCAATATTTAGAACCATAGATGAAGAAACACTGTGGCATTGGTGTAATATACACAATGCACTTGTTTTTTTTTTTTTTTCTCTGTAATGTACATCAAATACTTTACAACAATGCATTAACAAAAGGCAAGAAACATCTTGCTGTACAGAGGAAACCCCAAATGCAACTTGAAGCCTAGAGTCACAATGAATGAGGATATTAAACAAAGTGTGAGAAGCTGTTCCCCATAAAGTATGTACGCTGCTCAGTTACTTGTGCTTAACTCTTGACCCACATCCACTGTCATGTTCTCCCTCCTTCCTTCAGCCACATTCAATACACAGCACCGAACTTGAGACTCTACAGGCCAACAGTAAAGTTGCCCCACGCTGTAAAATATATATATATCTGTATATATATATATGTTTCTTTCTAATTACTCCCAGGTTTAGCTTTCGTATCTTTTAACCCTCTAAAAAAAATCTCTTAATTTTTTCCATACTGGTTATCTGGGCCTTCCTATGGAACAGGCTTTAACAAACTAAATTTGCAGGAAAAAAAATGTCTTGTGGTATGCATGCACATGCACAGTTCCTGGAGCTTTTGTATCTGCCCAAGTCTCAAACCCAGGAGTCGGGAGAGGCTGGATAGTGGCTTGTTTCATAGTTAAGTTCACTATAGGGACGAGCAGCTGAATAGAAGTCGACGTAGTTGCCAGTTGACTTTAGTCCCAGGTGCATGTTGTATTCGCTTGCAGGTGGACGATGATGCACTTGGTCCTCAAAGAAGGACTCATCATAGTTTCTTGTTGAATTCTGAAACGGCTGATATGGTTCATAATCTTTTCTGCTGGGCTCCTGTGGAACTGGCTGTGTTGAAACCTGAAAGACAGTAATATCCACAGCTTGTTAGACACAACTTGCTTTGGGCAACGAGATGGAAGAAGGAATAAATCTCATGTTTATCATGCTGGAAATACGAAGTTGTGCTCAAGGTATTGCTTGGTGCGGAATTAATTCCACACCTTTGTCCTGTCATTCTATTTATTGACATGTATTTATTTAATATTGTTATCAAATACATGTATTATTTACTATTATTGGTGGTAAAGATGCTGGTTTACTTCAAAAGTAGTTCAAGCAGCGTAGCTTACAGTTACTTTCGTAACTATAATCTGTGTATAACTTTCTGACCGCTTTGCAGTTATATAATGCAAACATAGGTGGCCAAACCCCAGCCTTGAAGAATTTGAATGGAAGCGATATACGCTTCAAAGATGCTAAACATTTTGCAGCTGCCTTTGGCAGAACTGAGATTTAGGGTGACACCATATTCTTAAGAACCATTTATAGTCTTCAGGGCACTGACATGAGAACATTTCAAGCTAAGGGCCCTGAAATGTGTTCTTCTGCTACTGTTAAGCAGAACCATCTTCTTACCACCTCCTCAACACTTCATGTTGGCAATCTTGGGTTGTTGCTACATTCCAGCAATTCTGTTTTTATAGTTGGGACTTAATTAAAATCAGAAATGTATAAGCACATGCTAAGTATCTTAGTGGAACACGACCTTTCACTCTATGCCACCTCTATAAATCTGGGCAGACTTTCTGACTGCAAAATGATCCAGCAGTTCAATCCTGAAACGGTCGTCACTGGGAATATTGATGCTCAGACCCTGGTGTCAGAAGGCTTTGCAGATCCTTATGACTCCACAAGAGTTAGTAATGCTCCTTCAAGAGAGGAACAGTTGCACTGCTATGTCCCAAACTCTGCGATATTCTTTCAAAGCATGCCTGTATTGGACTCTACGCATAGAGTGCAACAGGCTGCCTATGTCCACTGCCTTTAACAGTCCCACAAGCGATCTTACAAGACTGGGCCCAATATTAGAACTGCACAAGGGTGCATAACTACTCTAGTTTCTATTTCTAGTACTGCTATCAAGGTGTACAGGACCTTCAGCCCTTTGTTTCATTTCACATGTTCAAACACAGGTGTTTAATTCTGGACACAGGAAAGAAATTCTACACGAAGCAACCTATTTATACGCCAAAAAGGTAGAGACAGGCAATTTTCGAGTAGAAAACAGGGGACTGAAGTAGTACTTCTGGGTTCTTTTTAGCTAAAATCATTCTTTCTGATATGTCAATCATAAATCTGACATTTCACTGAGAAAGCAAGTAGGAAAAGGTGGAAAATTGATTTTGGTTTTTTTTTTGGTTTGTTCTGTTTTCGCTCACACTCTCACCCACAAAACCAAATTAGTTGATTCATGACTGCAGTTAGAATGCACCTGCTGTTACAAAACCTCATACCCTGATTTTCTGTAAATACTGTATTAATTAGAAGGGCTTCATCTCTTTAAATGCAGTAAAAGCAGAAGCACCTTCATGCACTGAACTGGCTGACACAAAGAAAGAACATGCTGCACCACAGGAAATACTGGCTTATTACAAAAAACAATAAAGAGAAACGGGGGCACAGAATATCGGCAACTCTCTTCACCTTTAGTTTGTGGATTAAAACTGAAATATCAGTCTCTTTAATTGAAATTTCAGGTAATCTAGTAAAAATTTTCACAGAAAAATATTTTTTATCGATTTTGCTAAATATTCATCTACCTGTCTGATACTAGTAATAATTTTCAGTGCTTTCCTTAAATATTTTTGGCCTCATTTCCATAGTTGAAAAATGCTGTAACCTTTGCCTATTACACAGGGAAGCTGTGAAAATATTAAGGAGTTGTAGTAATTAAAGATAAAGTAGCACTACACATAATGATGAAACAAAAGTCTATGGCTGCAGAAAAATGTCTGTTTCCCAGGGACTGAGGAAATACTACACTGGAAATACCAGCCATATGAATGCCATACATGTCAATACTGCAACAGCCCTTTTCCTGTGCATGCATTAGCTTGGCACCCATGCTGCCAATTACATTTTTGTAACGCCCGCCTTATCCAGATGCACTTACTGCTTTCTGGTTTTCAGGAATGAGACATTTCAAAAGAGTCCCAAAGCTCTCGACCGAATGGCTTGGATGTATATACATGGGAAAGCATCCTTGCTGTTGAAATGCTAGTTTTTCTCTTCCCCATGCCCCGACGCATACATTAAAAAACAAACAAAAAGCCTTGTTGCAGTCATGCTAAACAGCAAATCTGAGGGCTTTAGGTACACGTGAGTACAGTGCACGTGCCCCCCACAAGAGATACAGGGGGTTCTTTCTCCAGGCCTGTTCAGAAACTTGAGTTTTTGCCAGGATGCCTTAGCACGTGAGCCGTGCGGTGTCAGCAGTAGTGTTGAATTTTATGACGGCTATACTCACGTATGGAGTTCACTGACATGGGACATCTCGAGATACCAGAGCCGGTAAAAGTGCCCACTAACGTTAGCTTGGCTTTTGTAGCCTGCGTCACACGTATCCAGAACTTTAAAGGCATTCAGGTCCCAAGCCCCTCTTGATTTCATTATGAGCTACAGTCTTAAACATCTTACATAATTTTTATGCATATGCTGTCATAACCCGTTGGACATTTTTGACACTTGGGCTGAAATTATCCATGAACATAAAGAACGTAGCTTGTTTGAAGCCAGTGGAATTGCTAGCATTTGCGCAAGCAGGTGACTCAGTTCCTCTAATCTAGATTTATCAATCTTTGTGGTATTTTTCTTCATGTCCATGTAAGAAGTTACACTGGTCTTTTGCCATCTGAACAGTACCATTTTAGTCTCCGTACTTACCTGGTTATGTTTGATATCTTCAGCAGGTGCACCATAGGAATTCCTGTACAAAGTTGAGATTCCAGTGTTCTGAGCTGGAGAGAGAAAAAAGGAAGGAAAAAGCAGGTTTACCAAACACACCTCTTTGTGGCCTCAAAGGGAATTCTTAAGGCTACATTAAATACATTATACAATACCTGCTTCCCTTCCCTACAAATCTTTAAAAGCATCTGCAGACTTCTACTTTCTCTTCCTCCCACTGAACAGTTTTTGCTTTGGTGTACAGGCATGTACATGGTGTACACTTAGTAATGGTAACAGGCGCTGTGTCATGTTCATACCAATCCCGCGCACTTCACATATGAATCAACAAAATAAGTTCATATACAGCTAGCTTTCAGTAATAGATTTCAGGTTAAATATGGGATTTTATATCACACACACACACTAAACAGGTAACAGTTGTAAATATTGAGATTAAGAAACATTTCAGTCCTTTCACTTCAGTTGGATGAGGTGGATTTTGCTTGGATGCTTTTGCTCTATCGTGAAATTATTCATAGAAAAAGTGATTAAGTGCAACTGAAAAACGAGTTATGCAAAAAAGTAGTACGTAGTTATACTGAAGAGGTCTGTCCAAGATAGTCTCAAATCCATGAACTGCTGTCACTTTCTTCTCAGATGTCCTACTACTAAAATGTGTGGACAAAACTGAGCTATGAATTTGAAATCAGAAGTAATTCTAAAGACGAGGATAACATCATACAGTTTTGCAAAAATTTACTTCCTTCCCACCCTGCCCCCCCCAAACCACATAAAAAGCTAAGGATCTTCCCTGCAAAGCTGACTTCACTGACCACTTTGATTTGGCTGTCTAGCTGAAGCTTCATTTGCTGGTAGAACCAAAAAGGTTGTAGTTATTTCTCATATTTGAAAGAATACGAGGGCAGTATTTTGTGTGGCTGCTGCGCGCTGTTCTTACTGGGCACGCGTTCTTAACTTTCCAGACATTATAACCTGTGATTTGATGCTGTCATGGGGACTCTAATTAGGAAAGCACATGCCTGAACATAAAAACTGAGTAGCTGTGAATCAGTCATCAGTGGAATTGAAACACGTTGCTCACGTGACTTTTCTCAGGTCTCTTCCATGGTATAAAAACCTGAAGGCACCAAGAGTTGCTTTTAATACCTTCACAACTCAAAACCTTTGAGGGTGAGGACTGAGCATCAGAGCTGAAAGCTAGGTATGGGATCCATGCTAGTCACATCACTAAGAAGAACCACAGTTACTGAAGAAGTAACCACTTTTTCTTCCTTTGGCTACCTGCTGGCATGGGCCCCAGCACGTACAACTGCTTCCATCTTTGCCCCCACCACCGCACCCTCTCTGGAGAAAGGAATGGCATGGTCTTCAGTCAAAGTTGACAGTAATACACCAATTCTGATTTTCACGTCTGCTACGGGTTCCATGCTGAGGGTGTAATTTTTGTCAGAGTTTGGTGCATTGCTCCATGTTGCTGCTTTACGGATCTCGCTGTTCTTTAAGATCTCCAGCGTGTTCCTGAAGCAGGACAGACAGGGCTTATATGGTGGGGTGATGAGCCCTCACAGCTGAAAAAAGAGATTTTTCACTTCATAACCATTAACAAATAGGGGTGAAAAAACTCTTGTTCCTTGAAGAGCTGGATGCAGTTACTGAGACAGTGCATAGTCCTGTGTAGGAAATGGGGAAGAGCTCTGCAGGTCTCCAAGGAATGCAGCAGGATCCTTTCTTTGAAGGTGGGAAGTATACGAACTCTAGTAACACATGCTGGTTGGTCTTTTCCAGTGGTAGATACCCTTAATTCCACCTGTGTGCTAACAGGTGGTAACAGATGGGAATGACGACTGCTTGAGTAGTTCGTCTTTGGTCATAGACGTTAGTGCCGAAGGGTCGATCTGCAGTTTCTCTCTGTTCAGGCTGCATTTTGTCACCTAACTTGAGTGATGTGTGAGACTTGACTGTTATTTCAGTGTTTTTTGAATTCCAGCTGCATCCTTGGCTTTAGTGTTTGAAAATCTCCCTCCTGATGACAGTCTCTGGTATTAGAGGAGTCTGCATCAGCATTGCTATTTATGGTGCATCTCACAACGGCATGACTCAGTAGTACAACTGCCAGATCTTTCCTTGATACCATCATTTTTATGCTGTTTTTCTGAGTTTTTTGCTTGTCCCACAAAGCGCTAGAAGAAGTTATGTTATACAAATTCCTCTTCTGAAGACCTGAAGATACTCAGAGTTAGTGTTTCAGCTACCCATTTTGTGAAGTGCTACTTCTTGAAAAAAATGAAAGTGACATTCAATGTGTTGGACTCTCACAAACAGAGGAAGGACTTCTTGTAACCATTTTGTTTTCACGTATATAAATGGCAAGGTAAGTGGGGCTGAAGTTTCATGCATGCAAGTTTTTAGTCAGGCATGACTGAACATACTCAGTCTAGACAGGACAATATTGTTCATGGTTGGTTGATGTCAAGAATAAAAGACTGGTATAAGCTGCAACATCTGAGGGTTTTATGAAGAATCTGATGAAAAACAGCAACTGGACACATACTAATTTATATGTTGTTCCTACAGGAAATCAGAGACTTTAAGGACGGTCATGACCTTTCCATCTTTTTACAGGTACACAAAAAGGCATATGGTACATATGTGCCACTAATAGCCATGACTAATAGTCCAGAGTCGGTGCATAGCTGACCAATGCACTACTGTGACATTTGCACTGATGTGCTCAGAATTGTCATATGCCAGACTGAAGACTTACAGTCTCCCAAATCACATATTCTGTGATGGAAAATGGGTAGTATCAGCATACGAAAAAAGCTGCAAGCTCTGCGTTGCTGATTTCACTGTAGTGGTGTGGATATAAATTCACAAGTTTAAAATGCAAAAAAAAAAAAAAAGTATTCCTTTCTTAATGTAATAAAAACAAAGACATATCAAATGCTTGAAAATGAATGCCAAGAGTTCAAGAACAAGAAATCTTGGCTTAGTCTAGCTGGGAGGCTGAGATAATTCTGTCTCTGGAGGAAACGTAAGTCAAGCAATGTAGCTGCTAGCAATGCATGCAGCCCCGCTCCACGACCTGCTTCTGCACACACAGGCGGCATCCCTGGGAACGCCACTCCTGCTCTGCCATGCTTCAGTGAACAGTTGACTCTTGCTGTCCAAAAGCAGAGGGCAAATACAAAAGAAAGAAGGGAGAAAATGAGCCAGATGAATGGACAGATATTGGGTGGTTAGTATCTGATTTTTGCTGTTAATATTGTATACGTACCATCACAGTAAAATTATCAAACAGAGAGGAAGAGAGGTTAGTGGAATAATTTTCTTCTTTAAAACACGGCAAGAGAAGGGAAAGGAGTACAAGGAGTAAGAGATGGAGATTTCCAGCAGCCACACTTCCTTACAGAAATGTGAGAATTGTAGCTGCAGATGCAGTGATCTGAGGAGTGATGAGTGTGCGTGTGTATTTGGTGCAGTATCTAAACATCAGTAGATGATAGTACTGAAGAGGTGCTTTTTACTAGGGAAAATTGTGAAGGTTCTAGAATGAGTACTATGATCAACCTGTAGTACTTTGTGGTTGCACTGCGTAAAGAACATTATAGAAAAATACCTCTCTTTTTTCCCCGTTCAGTTTTCAAGGTGATATTGGTTAATAAAAATATCACATAGTTCCCCACAGCAGTTTTCCGCAAAGCTGACAACTGCTTTGAAAATTATGTCACTCGGTGGTTTATGTGACAAAGATATCACTGACTGAAGCTGTCCCCCCATTTGATTCATGGTTTAACATTCAGCTTTCAGTTCTTGTAACTACTTATTCTGAACACGTTTACAGACACTTTGAAATAACAGGGTGCTAGTCTTTTGTCCTCAGAAACACGGACTGAGAGTAAGAAAGGAAAGCTCAGCTGGACAGATAGTCATCCTCATCTGCTACTGCGTAACCTGCTTTTTCTGCTATCAGCAGCAGGACTCCATTTTCTAAAATTTAGTTCAAGACAGTAAAGGAAAATGCTTCTGTGCCTCACAAATCTCAGCTAACAGAGATCATTACCTGTCACTACCACTGCCACCTCCCTGCACAGTGAAAGATGAGGTAAGAGCATGAGAAAAGATTACAGTGTATTATGGTTTCTTAAAGTAATAGTAAGTTCAAGTAGCCCGAGCATCTGTAGCTACTGTAACAGATGATGGTGGCTGGTTGTGTTCTGAACGTGCAGGGACTTGCAAGTAAGTTTAAATAATAGAAGTATAGGCGATTGATTCTCAACAACCAAAAGAAAATAAATTAATCAGAAGGTGTTTCTGCTGGTGGAAGTGAAGATACAGGGTGCAGACTGTGATGCACATACTAGTTCAGTGAGGGAACTAACAAAGTAAAAGAAACTTTAGAGTAGGAGTCCCACGACAGTATACAGTAACCTTGTCTTCCCTGTTCTGACGGAAAACACCATGGCATAAATAACATTATCACATGCACTTATAGTTCCTGTTTTTTTAAAGGGAATATAATAGTTTTTGTCTTAAAAATATACTTTAGGTGATAAAATTTTATTATTGGTTATTATTTTCTACAGAGAAGAGAAGATGGATAGTTATATAAGGCATCATAAACTTGCGAAGGGAAGAGGGCAATGAGAACTTTGATATTGTTCCTCTATTTTTTAGCTGTCCTTGTGAAATCAATAGAAGTTATCATCTTTAGCCGAACTGTTTACTTCATAGATTCTCCATTTTTCCCAGAGGTTTGCTGACAACTCCCCATAATGGCAAGAAGCCAACATTTCTGCTATGAAAATCCATCAAACCCCCTTCATTTCAGTCCCAGCCAAGAGGTCATAAAATTTTTGAACTATAAACTGAGCAGAGCTTTGGAGAAGAGCATGGAGACAGTCATGGATAAATTCGGACTACAGTTGTGGCTCTACGTCCTGTGTAAATCCGTAAGTCAAAGAAAGCTTTGTGTAATACATCAACTTGGCACAAAATACAAGAGCAGCTCAAAATATGTATACGCCAGGTGGAACCTGAAAAAACGTTTATCGAAGTCCCATAGGCTCTGTGGATGTGTTAGCTGCAATGCACTGTCTGATGCACAAAATGAAGTACAGGCATTGCAATGAACTTGCTACACAAACTTACATTAGACCATCCCAGTAAAGCCAAAATGTCTCACAATTAAAATCACAAATACTGATTTTTATATTGTTCTTTAATGAAATATTTATTATTTAATGAGCTACAAATATGTTACACAAATTTCGTGTTGAACATTGACGAGCAAGACTCCTGTCATTTTCTTTTGTTCTTAAAATGGTGCCTAGTTTGAGCTTAGACCAAAGGAGCAGAGATTTGGTGATCTGAAAGAGAGAGAAAGTGATTTGTTAATTCCATATTCATTTGTACAATGGTCATGTAAGATTGTGAAATATTATTACACTTTTCAATTTGATTTTGGTTTTGATTTTTCTCACTAGGTTCAGTAGCTGGAAAAATAGTCGATAGCGGAGCATGATGCTGAGAGTTTCAAGTTTCCTTACTAAAAGCCGACCCAAAAGATCAATAAGAACAGACAAAATACAAGCAGATATTAAAGGAAAACACGATGCAAAAATCAAAGTGGAGCAGAGGTTGCTGGGGAAGTACAAACCTCACGCTCCGAAAACTGTATTCAAAGAGAAAGGAAACAAGGGAAACAGGAATGGGAGAAGAAAAAGCACCGCAGTAACAGACAAAATGAAAAGGGCTGGGGAAAAAGGAACCCCCATTTTTTTCAACGTGTGGAGAGAGACAAGACCATCTGCAAGGAAACACAGTTTTTCCACACGGAAACACTTTTTTTGGGTGAACCTGTGGATATAATCTGGCAGTCTAAATCTGCAGAAACAGCTAGAACAAAATACTAATGTTTCTGGCTTTTCAGCCTGCTGCTCTTACTCCTGAGATTCCCTCTCCATGGATCCTTGACAAAGTGCTGAAAAAAACGCAGTCCGGTCCTTCACAATCACACAAGTAAGGACCACGGAAGTGTTTTAGAGAACCACCTTCTGCAGTGACTATGAAACACTCAAAATACTACAGATACAGAAAATGCATTACCTTGACTGAATCGGCTGCAATCTCACGTAGTACCCTGCAGATGTTGTTCAGGACACTCCTCATTTCTGCGGTTTCCAAATGCTCTTCACTGTCATTCGTCTTCTTCAGAGTTTCACTTTCGTGCTAATTAATGTTTTGTATTGCATCTTCACACAAATTCAAAGGGTGGCCTTCAGGTTGTGGTTGCACAATAGCATATAACATAGTAGATGCAGTATGAGTATCATCATATCCTGAATACGGTCTTGAAAGCCAGTATGGACAGCTTGATGCTGAGTCAGCACATTCCTGGTGTCCCCAGGGAGCTGAGGAACACAAAGATAACCCATTTTGGCATCCTCTGAGCAAGACCTCTACAGAGGGCATGGGAGAGGGTAACAGGCATTCAGAAAGCGCAGAGTCACTCCTCACTGTGATTGTTTTGCTTGCCCTGAGGGAGCACTTGGAGAAGAGGACACCACGCTGCTCGGCACTATATAAATGTAACAAAATGTGCAGTAGAGGTTATATAAGCCTGTGCAATGGTGATGGAGACCAACATGTATTTTGCAACAGAATTAATGACGAGGTGCAGTACTGGGCAAAGCACTCAAAATTTTGTAATTACTGACATGCTAACAGGTTAATGAGCTCACCAGGGGAGAGAGGCCTTCAGCGAAACCTGCAACAGATGCCGTAACATGCACAGACAAAATTGTTGCATTTAAATCAGCCCAGCTGAGAAAGTAACACGGGTAGGCTTTACAAACAGCTACCAAATTTCCTAGGAATGACTGACGTGCAAAATAAGCTAACCAGTCCCGGAAAACCATTCCCTGCAAAAGACAGCTGTTAGGGGTCACTGCACATGCTCAACCATTGCCATGCTTGCAGAAACACCACTAGTTAATTCAGAGTGATCTACCAACTTCCTTCTGAGATGAAAAGAAATGTAAAATTAAAAAGAAATGTAAAATTGGTTTTAGAGCCTTTCTTCTGTTTAGAAACGTGGTCTTCACAAATCATTTTCACATAGTATTGCATTCATTAAGATCAAATATTTCCTCAGCTGTATTTCTCAATGTGGTTAAAACTTCGGAATCAACCAAAGCCGGTTGACTCTTTTCTCTACTACAGTAAACCCAGCCAAGCCTATAAAATCACCGGTCTATCACAGCTGGTTTTTACATACGCTATGCAAGCATGATCTCACCTGTCATGGTGTCTTTCCTAGAAGTGTGTTCTCCCTTATTCCCATGGTAAGTGGCGTTTGTTCCAGTTGATTCATAGTCTGTTTTTCTTTCTTTTAGGCTGATCATTTCCCGAGGTGAGGCTGGGGCACTTGCTAGATCACAAAAATGGATTTATTTTTTCTCGCCACGTATGACTGAATGTAGTGCTTAACTCTAGAGTAAACATTTTAGTAAAGTTTACATTTGTTAGCATACTAACATCAAGCTGTTTGAAGAAACACTATCACATCATGGAGGAAAAGAAAAGGTGCTGTTACTTCAAGTACAGGACAAATGTATTCATGAGACAATCAACTCCAAACGTAATTTTGTTTTTTTTTACTTATACCCAACGTCTAAGATGATCATTACAAAAAAAAAAAGAAAAAAATATTTTTTTCCCTTTAGCTTTTCAATTCTTTAACTTATCAAAACTTTCTGGTATACGCACTTCCATTTTTTTCTCAAAATATTCAATTTATTTTTGTTGAAAAGACCGTTAACTTTCAACTGTGTGCAAAAACCCTTATAAAATGGTTTCTTCCCTTCTCTGTTGAAAATAAACAAACCAATTAAATGATTCTAATGGAGACAGGAAAAAAATAAAGGTGTTTTTCATAGAAAACATATAGCAAAGAATGCCTAGCACTTAAAGGTAACTCAAGTAATTTCTCTGTCTTTAAATATCTATATATGGACAACTGCCATTAAAACAACAACTGCTACTTTAAGCTATTATTAAAACTAAATCCTTCATCACCTACAGTCGTGGTATGGCTAAAAGGAGCAAAGTACGAGGTGACTAGGAGGACAACTGGGTTTGTACTTGATTCTCACGCACTGGAGAATGTGAAGGTGATCACTGGCACTGATCATGAAGACTTACGAGCTTGTGATGCTTACAAAAAGGAGAAAAGCAGAGGAAGAAACAACAGCTTTCAAGTAAACTGGCTTCGATATATTTAGGTGTTGGTAGATACAATGCACTTTCCCTGTTGTGGAGGGCAGAGGAAGGAGCACGGGGTGAGTGGCAGAGCACCCCCAGGCCTCCTGAAGGCACAGCGGTTCAAAAATAACTAAAGTGCTGGTGCTGGTGCTTACTTCCACGCTCTCCCCTGCTTCCATCCACATATTCGGTATGTCAAAAGAACCTCAAAAGCAGTAACAATGTCCTTGCTTAAAAAGAAGGAAAAAAAAAATTTAAAAGAATGTAAGACAAGCTCATTTGCGAAGCTTGATCATGAGTTATATCTTTCAGCATCTCTAAACTACGTTACATTTTTTAGCTAAGAAGCAGGGAAGCACTTGTACTTAACTAAGGCGCAGGGAAGCACAGGTGATGTTGAATTCTGTTGAGACTGGTTCTGCTGGCCCTCACCTCTGAATTACAGAGCAAATGCGGGACAGATGTTTTTTCTTATGAAGCCATTAGAACTGGGGATTGCTTTTAAATTGCTTGTCAATAGTGATGTAATTCTAAAGCTGATAATCCAGCAGATTTGAAGAAACATGACCTAATTACCTAAACAGCTAATGGCAACTTTGAGTCTAATAGGGAACAAAACAGAATGCAAACCTTGAAAAAGTTACTAACGCAGGGATGCATTTTGTTTCACATACTCTGATAATGCTTTTAAGCACTCTGGTGTTTTGAACAAAACTGACTGATAAAGACAAAACCATCTCTCTCTGTTCCCTCTGGGAATTCTCCCTCTCCTCCCATGTGAGAACGACTGCTTTCTGGTAAGTGTTAAAATCCACAAGGCCCCCTTTCAGAGTTTTTACTGGAAGCAGATATAAAATCATGGGTTGACATCAGACTGAAAAGTGATATCAAGGTTTTCTGCTCTTGTTCTTAAAGGACACAGAAAAGAAGAAAGAGCTCTCTACGCTAGCTTAAGCATCTTATCACCAAGTCCTAGGGATCGATGGGACATTATGAGTTCATTCACTTCAACTCTTTACCCCAAGGTAGGATCCACTATACCAAAATAATTCTTGACAGATTTTCATCTAAAACTAAAGATCACTAATGACAGAGATCACATAACTGCTCCAAGCAGTCTGTTCCAGTGCTTTGTTTCCCTACTGTTAGGAAATGTTCCCTGATGTCTAGCCTGATTCCTTGCTGCTCATTATTTCCATTTGCCTGCTACGAAAGTAGAGAAAAGTTCATACCATTCCTCTTCAAAGCTGCCTGCTACGTGCTTGAGTACTTGGCGCACACCTCTTCCCACTGCCCGTACCTTGTGTCTATCTTACTCAAGTTAAACAATTACAGTCCATCCAGTGTGTCCTCATATCCTGATTTCTCCATCTCCCAACTCATGTGCGCAACTGACAGAAATCCCTACATAATTTCTAAAGAACTTTTGTCTAGCCAGATATTCTTCTTAGAATTTACTTGTAAAGGACTGGATCTTTTTTTTCCCTTTGGTCAGTATCTCCAGTTTCTCAGGATCACTCTGAATTCCAATAATGTCCTTCAAGGTACATGAGCTTCTCCCAGGTTTATGTCAGCTGCAAAGCTAATAGGCTTCCTTTTTATATTATCTGGGTCATTAATGAAACCACTGAAGAGTACTGGGCCCAAGGCAAACCTCCAAGCAAAGTACCCTTCCCTTTTGGCAATAAGCATACCCATTCTTTGTGAATGGTTTTCAGTCAGTTTTGTATTTACCACACATGACATTTTCTGGACTGTTTGCTAGCTTGCCCTAGCTTGCCTATAAAAATCTTGTGGGAAAGAGCCTTACTGATTACAGTAGGTTTCATTTACTATTTTTTTCCACAAAGTGCTTTAACTGTGTTGTAGGAGGAGGAGTTCAGGTGGATTTTGTAAGAACAAATTGTATCGAACCAATGTTTGGATTTGACATGGATACTACCAGACAGGCAGTAACTTATAGTACTATGTAGAAATAGATACTCCTAGAGTTAAGCAGTATCTTATGTTCTTACTATCTTTGAGGTGCTCAGATTGTGATTATTTGTTCCAGCAATTTTCTAGAATGAAGTTGAGCTGATTGGTCTGCAATTACATGGGCCCCTCTTCCTTCAGAAACAGCCACTATATTTTTCCTTTTCCAGTCTTAGAGTAACTGATGATGGCAGAAAGATTTCATCCAAAATTTCTTTAAGTATGTTCATAGAATCATAGAATGCTTTGGGTTGGAGTGGGACCTTAAAGATCACCTAGTTCCAACCCCTCCCTGCCACGGACAGGGACACCTTCCACGAGACCGGGTTGCTCCAAGCCCCATCCAGCCCGGCCTTGAACACTGCCAGGGATGGGGCACCCACAGCCTCTCTGGGC